>VXAC01002491.1:47328-78203 GCA_013399225.1 Rhipidura dahli | reverse complement strand
GGGCCGGGCCGGCCACAGCGCTCCCGTGAGGATGGCGCCCTTCCCCCCTGCGATAAGTGTGGCCTTCCCGGCAGGAACAGTGGCGAAATTGCTGGGGGATGTCACCGGTCTGGGCTGCCGGGGCCGCCCCGTCGTCGCTGGGCAGGTCACTAAGCCGTGGGTGCCCGTGACCCCAGTAGCGAGCTGTCCCGCTGCCCCTCCGGGGTGTTGGCCTGCCGCAGGTGAGGCGGCACTGAGGAGCGGCGGGTGACATGGAAGCTGAGCACTGTGGCTTGAATGACAGGCAGGGTGGCGGCGGTGGCACCCGGTCACTCTGGAGGGCCAGGTTTTGTCACTCCCGTAGGTAGGCCCCAAAATATTCCCGCCGGATAGCTGGTAGAGGGGGAGAGACATGTGCTGTCTTCTTCATAGATAAGACGTGGCTTGTGTCCCACCTAACTCGGTGGTAATGAAGGTCGGAGCTAGGCTGATTAGAAAAAGAAAAAGCAAAAAGCAGGAAGAAGGAGCCAGTTGATGCAGCTGCCAGAACATGGAGAGGCCAGGAGTTGTGGCCTGTGCTGTGATGAACATGGCAAAGTCCCTGACAGGAAAAAGGAAGCTCGTTTGGCAGAGCAGTGCTGGTGGAGGGACAAAGGTCTCAGCTCAGTCACGTCGGTTGTCAGAAGCCACATGGGGACCTGGACTCCTGAGGTGATGTTTAAGCTTTGACTGATCTGATTAACCGTGGCTTTGCTTGCTTGTGGTATAGTTTAGGAAGTGGAGTGTATTCTTCTGTTTCCTGCAGTACTGCCCAACAAGGTGGTCGGTGCTTCAGAGCCGTGTGGTGAGGTGGAGCAAGGATTCCTCCTGGGCTGGTTGTTCTCCTACCCTTCTTCTCAGAGAAGCATTTGGTGAACAGACAGCAAGTCTCCGCTCCATGGGCTGGGCTGGTGAGACGCGATGCATACCGTTGGTCTGCAGTGCCTGTAAGTCAAGCAAATCCATTCTAAAGCCCAAGAAGTGTAAAATATGTGTGCCAATATACAGATCTTGATGTAGAAAGGTGAATCCTCTGGCTGGTAACCCAGAGGCTGCCACAGGATTTCATATGAGTTTGGATAAGTGACTTGTTCTGTGCTACTGTAGAAGAGGCATACTAATGCTTTTGTTTCTCACAGGCTTTTGTGAGGCTTAAGACTGTAATCTACTTCAATTATAGTGAGATGACTTTATGTATGCAATTAAAATGGTTTCGTTCTTATCATCTCTCCTATAGAACTGGATTTAAGATAGATTGGCATGGTAATAGGACTTTGGAGGAATGTTAGGCACTGAGTGTACTATATGAAGAATGTAGGAGAAACAAAATGTGCCAAGGCTGCAAGTGCCTGTGAAAAATGAGAAGGAAAACCAGGATGAATTGTTAGAAAGGCAAAAGGAATACTGGGGGGACAAGGTCATGAAAGCCCAGTGGATAAAATTTCAAGGTGAATATGATCAGCGAGCTCCAAGGGTGAATTAAAAACAACAACCACGAAAAAAAAATGTGGCAAATGAACTGGAAGAGATGGAAACTAAAAACAAAGTTCCAGATTAGTAATTTCTTTCTGGTAAGGACAGAAGAAAGAAGATTAAAAATAAGTTTTAATTCCAGAGCATTAATTGGAAAGATTTTAAATGTAGGTTTAATGAGAATTTTTCCTTCAAGTATAGCTATATGAGGTATGTCAAAAATACTAGGCTTGGGCATTCCTCTAGTTTGCATTAAGATGAGATTAATTCAACTGATTTCCTTGAACTTGCAGCATTGTTAAACTGGGCTAAATGAGAAGAGAGTCAAGGCTGTTATTTTCAAAAACTTGAGAAATGGAAACAGTGGTGTTCTGCCAGACAGAAACTGAAGAGTTAAAGATCTTTTTCATTTGCTGTGTACTCTTTCAGCAAACATAATGGAGATGAAAATCACAGACTTGAAACTCAATCATCCAACCATGAAACAACTAAGAAAAGAACCAAGGCACAAGTATGGTGCCTGGCTAAAATCTAATGATAGTTATTAATTTACAAGGTAATTTGGCTTCAAAAGTCTTTTGTTCTTTCCCTCTCTTTTCCACATGTCTTTTGGGATGCAATTAAAGGTCCTAGTTTTCACATTTGCTAATGTGCTAAGCTACTTCAGGTTGTCTTGACATCATACTGTTTCACAGCATAGCCAACAGAAATACCAAGTTCAACAGAATCCATCTTTGGGTATATGAAACATTTGCCTTATTTTATTGTTACAGCACTATGCTGGTGGCACAAAACAACTTAATGAAGGTTGTTTGACAGTCACAAAGCTGTATTGGGAAGCAATGGTGGTAAGGAAACTCAGAAAGACAATGAGTAGTTCTGTGACAATAGTGTCTGCAACATGCTAGAAATGTTTTCCTAGCATATAAGACCCTATTCATTGCCAAAGAGCTTGTTCTTTAGAAGACAGCATAAGGACAAAGCACAACAATAAGCAACATATGGTATACAAAGTAAAACATATGGTATACAAAGTAAAATGACCAATATGATGGTTGCCAGAACAGAAGAGGAAGGGACTTCCTTCTCTTTCTTTTCAGCTAATTACTCTTCACTTGCTCCCTAAAGTGGCCTTTCCAAGATAGCTAATTTCTTGTCTGTGTCAGTGAATGTTGGAAAAGAACTTTACTGCTGACTAGGTAATGATGAGACATACTGCTCTGCAGAGAATGCAGTGAAAAGTCTTTAAAATTAAATACCAGTCATAAGGAGGACGTTGTGGGATAAATTCAGTGCAAGGTCATAGTTTTTTATCACCACTTAGATATGGATCTGATATGTTTATTAGAAAGGGAAAAAAGAAAAGGTTGGTCAATGAATAACTTCTCTGTTTTTATTAAGTAGTAATAATAGCTGCATTTATACCATGCTTTAGATAGCTTGTGTACTGCAGCGCTGAGATTATACAAGCAACCAAAAAAGAATCTTTGAAGCCTGGGGAGAAGAGGAATGCAGAGCAACAAGATTATAGAAGGTTACAAAGTCAGTTTAGAAATAAAGTTTGAATGAAAAGTAGTCTCATGTTGAGATAGTTTTGCTGTGAATGGGAAAAAAATGCTTGGACTCCAGGCCAAGTTTTTCACTGCTGCCAGAAGGCCTCTTGGAAGCTGCATGTGCTCCTGAGGTGGGTGGAAGGTGTCAGTGAAACAGATGCACGTCCACAACAGTGTCATAATTAAAAGTCAGAACTTGGGGGTTTGTAGCATTTGCTCTCTTCCACCCAGACCACTTCACCATGTTCTTCAGCCTGACTGATGCTGTTCCACTTAGACCATTATTCACTGGTCTCAACAGTGCCGTTTTCCAGGCTTGCTTTTCATACTAGCAAGTGAACTGTAACAGGTTTGCAGCTTTTCCAAATTAAAGGAGAGAACTGTTTGTCTGAGTTGGATTCTCTGTTAAAGTCACTTCCTTTCTAATCAGGACAAAGTGTACTAAGTACATCCACAAGGCTATGCAAGTGCCGCTTTGTTGAATGCATGCTCTTTTCTTGAGGTACTCAAAGAGTTAGCATGGTTTATTTTTCTCCCAGGTACCTCCCCGGGCCCTGTTTCTGCAAATCAAGGAAAGGGTTACCCAGTAGAGATGATCTGGAAGGTGAGGGGTTATTGCCTTGCGGGACTAGTGCTGACCATTACAGAGGAGAGCACATGACCAAACATGGAGTCCCCTCAAATCACTTGGGCAGCATAACCAAAAGGGTCTCAGAAATTTTCGATATTCAGGCTTTGATATGCCAAGAACTTGGTATTTTCCACAGTATGCAGTGCCAAAGCGCACTTGGAACAACATAAAACTTGGCTCAGAGCCCTGAAAATAACCTGCAGTACCCTGTACCTTCTCTCATCCTGCTTAGTGCTTGTTGATGCCATTTTAGAGTTTCCCTAAGAGTTTTTGCTGAAATTAAAGAAATAGAATAAGTTGGTTATCACCGAATATCATAATGCTCTAATGTTTAAAAGAAAAAAACCTTTCATTATAATCTGAGTTTTTAAGTGCTGGACTAAATTATAAGGAATATTCTCAATTACTCTATGTAAACTTGTGTTTAATACTGCCTTTAATATTAGGAGATTCCTCCAGGCTGTTTAACTAAAATTGGTTTTGCTGTCCCTGAATCTGTCTGAGTTTATATGCATTTTCATATCTGAGAATATAGCCTATTTTTATTACAATAAATATG
This sequence comes from Rhipidura dahli, assembly GCA_013399225.1. Lineage (NCBI taxonomy): Eukaryota > Metazoa > Chordata > Aves > Passeriformes > Rhipiduridae > Rhipidura > Rhipidura dahli. The sequence goes on along the minus strand of VXAC01002491.1, from coordinate 73,969 downwards.
GTTAGGTTTGATCCAGAGAGATTTATACATATTAAAAATTTTGTCTACTGTAATAGTTTTATTCACATTTAAGGAAAATTATTTATGCTAGTGAAGTACAAAACAATGGGTTTTTTTTTTCTTTTTAGCTGAAAATTCTGCTTCCAGATGTCTGTATCTGTAAAGCTGTGGAAATGCAGCACAGCTTAGAAAATGCTCAAGACCAACTCATTCCAGTTTTGTCCTCATTTTCAACTCTGTACCATGGAAAGTTCAAAACCTTTTTTTCACATTGTTTGTGAGATTTCTCCAGAGGGAGTATTTCTGGCTCTTGTTTGAAAAGAACTCCCTGTCTTGCTAAAGATTGACAATTATGTACATTTTTGGCCTCTAATTTTAGCAAGCCAGCAGGCCCTCAGGGTGCTTAAAGTCCAGTTATAAACAGAAAATTACTTTCAAAGAACGTTTTTTAAACTCATTTGAAATTCATGCACTGATACAGCTACAAGCAGTTTTGGGGGCAAAAAAAAAAGAGAGATTCCTGTTTTATTTGTATGTGGGTCAAATTCATCTGAACTGTTCCAGAAACCTTTCTTGATTTTGGTGCAGACAAGTTTTCCAGAGTGAGAACAGGTGACTCCAACATAAAGAAAGTCCAGTGCTTCATAGTGCCACAATCACAAAAAGACCTTTTCATTCTGCATCTGATATGTGCTTCCTGCCCCTCTGTCATCATGATTCAGCACGGTGACATGCTGAAAGATCATTAAGGTGGAAACAATGCCGTGCAGTGTTAGGATGATGTGACCTGCCATGATTATTTTGTGTGTACCTGATTTATTGCACATCATATCTTCTCTTTCCTCATCTTTCGGCTGCCAGGCACGTAGTTCTTACTTCTGCCAGTGCCTGGTCTTGTATTTGGAAAAGGGAACAGGGATGCCCTGGGGTGTAGGCAAGGACAGTTTGCCCTCTGCCCCTTGGTTTGGGAAGCTTGAGAATACCTCAGCTCATGCCTTGCAATATATCGTGCTATTTAATGAGTTACAAAGTCTCCACGTTTTGGTTTTGGGTTTTTGTTTGTTTGTTTGTTTGGGGTTTTTTTGGTTTGTTGGGGTTTTTTTTATTACCTAGAAACAGATACCCAGCGCTCAAGACAGAAACTCAAGAAGTGTTCCTGAAATAATGAAAACGTATTTGTTAAAAAACTTTACATTTTATCATTGGGTTGAAGATGCAGTTTCTTTTCCTTTTCTCCAGATAGCACAATTTCTGTTATCCCTAAACTGTTTTTCTTATGGAGACAGTTGTACAAATAGGGGAGATTCCAAGAAAACAGTGAGCTTAAAACATTTGCTGCCATGAAAGAAGAGACCTGTCTCAGTAATTTAAGAGAGGAAGGAAAAGATAATAGTGAGTGAGGTTTTGAGCTGATAAGACTGATTGGGTGGTATTCCTCAGTAACACTTGGTGGTTTGATTTTTGTTCTTTCTTTTTTTGATGAGGCAATTTCTTGAGAAGAATGGGGACAGGCTTCATTTTTGTTTGTTTTTCAAGTGAACAATAGTATCCTCTCTCTTTTCTTGAACAATGGGGAGAAAATATTTTAGCTCAAGTTTTGTTGAAACTATCAAGATAGCACATCTGTCCTGAAGAGCTCACTTTTGCCAGGGCTGGCTACAGACACACAGACACACACAGACACAGACACACACACATGCACTGTGAGCTTGAGTCCCAAAGAGTCATCACAATCAAGGTGGACTCAGTACTTTGTCTTCACTGCCTATTCCTCCTTCTGCCAGGACAGTGCCTGTGTTCCCATGCTCCCCTCTGATGCATAATACAATGCAATGCCCTGTTGCTCTCCTGCTACTGCATCCCTCAGCGTCTACCCCATCCCAAGGGCTTTGTGATGTCTATTCTTGCATTTCCCTTCTTCCCAAAGACATAGGATTTTACTCCACGCCCTTCTGTTTGCCTTCAGTGCTCCTCTTGTTCCCTTCCTCAACGCTTTCTTCAGTTGCAGTTCATTTAAGACATGATGTTGAGTTGCAGTGACCAGAAGGGGTGGTTCTGCTCCCTCCAGAGCCATGCTCCTTGGCATCACTTTTGTCAAGCCTTTTGGTGAGTCAGTTCAAGAGAGTAGTTTTCTGTTGGATTAACAAGTTGAATCAGCTTACCAAGTGGTTTGATGTGGTGTAAGAGAGGGTGTGGACTATCAGGGCCAGGAGTTGGGGAGGGAAAAGCAGGACCACCCAAGTCAGAACAGTAAGCTGACTCAGTCATGTCATGAAACTTCACTCTTATTTACTTCATATTATGTAACTTGACCCATTTCTACTTTCTCTCTGACTGAAGAGAAGCTTTTCATTTTGAAACTGTATTGAGGAAATCAGCAGATCCCAAGTGCAGGATATTCTGTACCAAGGCAGGATAGTGGCTAGTGTCACCTGATACCACTATCTAAGGATGCAAGGAGGGGTATTTCAGGCTATCAGTGGTGCAAACAGCATGCCAGGGACTCAGATTTTGTAAGGTTTTGTTTGTTTCTTTGTTTTTCTTTTCAGGTTTTAGTAGTTGAAAGGTTCTGGCTATTGATGATAATAGTTCTTGGTATTTTAGAACTGAATAAATATGGTATTAAAACTTGTGATATTGATGCACACTCATTATGACAGTGATCTCTGTCTTATTCTTCCTAAGCTATCAAGCACAACCCTCTGTGTAAATACTCTTTGACTAATACCAGAGTAAGGTATTTCATTGTGTTTTAAAGCAAATACAAATCCCAAGCAACTTATACCAAGGACAGATATTTACTAAACCAGGAATGCTAGTACTGGATATACAATAATTGAAATTCCTCCATTATGAAAATTGTTGTCTCCTCCCTGCATGATCTAAACTGACACTGTTCATTTTATCTCTTTCAGTGGGCATTCAGATGGCACAGTGCTGTTCATGAATCCACTAAAGCATAATGTTGGAATTGTACATTGGACAGCTTTTACAAAGCACTACCAAAATATTAAGTCCTGGAAAATTAAGCTTACAAGGATTTTGTGCAAACACACAGCTGAATTTATACTTTTAACATCCTTGTTTTATGTTCAGAGTGATAGTATGTGCTACAGAGCTGTAATTAGTGTTCAGTTGTGTCTGAGTCTTGCTATCATTCTGCATCAGTTTGTCACTGTTGGAGTCACCTGAACCTGTTCCTTGCTCACCCAGTTAGCTAATTAGCGACCTAGAGAAAAGGTGGCATTTATTGGTACTAGAAGAAATGGCTTTTGATTTTTATGCAGAAGCAAAAACAGGTCAACAAGAATTTGCTGCTTCATCCACTTACAGTGCAATGGAAGATGATTACTCTTATCTTGTCAGGAGGTGGATTTCACTTTTTTTCTTGCTTTCCTGTTGCATTTGGCTTATATTTTCTCCCTGGAATTACTCTCTCTTTTTTGTTGTTTTGGGTGTGTTTTGTTATTTGCTCATTTGTTTGTTTTCACGTCTATATGTGCCCTCAGATTGTTGGTAATGCTGGGACCACATTCAGGAGTTTTGATGAAAAAGCAGAATCCTAAAAAGGATTTCTCAGATTAGAGCTTCCTCACTGTAGAACTGGAGGGGATAGGCAGACAATAGATGAAGATTCTGTCCTCACCTCTTTACCAAATTGTTCAAACCATTGTTGAAATTTGTGTGGGAGGCAAAACTCCTCCCTTTATGCAAACACATCCTCCAATAAAAGCCATGTGCTGTGGGCAAAAGTAGTCAAGGGCTTGCTGCCTTTTTCTTTTTTTTTTTAATAAACAGCCGCTTATCAGTTTGAGAGGCTGAACGTGGCTAGCTCATATACACACAGACTCATGTTGGTGGATATGCCCATCCTGTGAACCCAGCCTGACTCCTACCTTATTTTAGCTACAGCAACCATTTCTCCACTATTTTAAAGCATATTCTCTATCTAACTTGTGACAAGAATAAAAGAAATGCTGAATCATATCTTTGTGGAGCAACATGCAGCAGCGCATTTGTTAATGGAACCTTGTTTTTGATTTAAAAATATCAGCCTCAATCTTTTAAGGAAAAAACCACAGCGCAAAGCTAAAAACAGTTTTCCCCCTCTGTTGTCTTAAGATAGCACTGAATCACAGATTTAGGACAAAAACCAATTGAGAATATGGGTTCATGCTAGAGAATCTGCCCCAAGCGTGCCAGGAAGAAAACTTTTCAAAAGTTCATAAATGCCAGTGTATAACATCAAACACATGCCTGGTGCACTATGTACTGTACTGCAAAGGTTTAGTGATTGTTAGATGCTGGGCAAAGCTCTGAAGCAAGGTGCAAGCTTGTTTCCCTTTGTAAGCCTTCAGAGCAGCTAAGTGGGAGCTCTTCCAGAAAACTCTCTGGAAACTTTCATCTAGCCTCAGTGCTCTATAAATAGAGGAGGTCTTCATCCCTGAGGAGGTTTTGCAATGTCCTTGTGTGGGGGAGTGCTGAGCTTCAGTGGAGGCAGAGGAAGCAGAGTTGTGGAGCAGTGTGGTGGGACCAGGAAGGGGAAAAGGATCTCCTTCATTGTGAGATGAGGTGTGAGGACAGGTTGAGAGGAGAATAACTAAGATGAAAGGCTCTTCCCGAAAATGCATGTGCAGGGAGAAATTCCCTTAGATGCCACACAGAACCTACTGCCAGCAATGTGGAAAATGCAGCCACAGTGACTATCAGCTGCAAATGACAAAAAAAAGGTACCTGCCTCAATCAGTCAAGAAACACTCCTGAAGAGGGGATCTTTCCACAACAAATGGAGAAATGATTTCACTGGGACCAGTGAAAACAGCAATACTTGCTGTAAGAAATGCTGTAGTTTACCATGTAGAAATTATTCAATTGCTCTGAGGGACTGTGATATGTGTAATAATATATGACAGAGTAATCACAAACATGACTCTGGACTAAATCCCAAGAGCAAAACACTTGGAATTTTGTTTCTAAAAAATATGTAAATATAGAAGAAAACCAGGTGACTGTTACAGAAGCTAGAAGAATCTGTCCTAACACTCTCCCTTTTCATTAATGTAGGTCCCTTGATGGTGATGGCAGATTAAAAAGCATTGTCTTCCAAAATTTAGCTACAGTGTATTTCCCAAGTTTTAGCTACAGTTTAAATATGGTGGGGGGAATTGTGTTTGGGTAAAGTTGCATGTATTATTTTCAAAAGAAATAACTTTTAAAAATGATATTGAAAAAGGAAAATTTCACTCTGACTTGTGATAGCTCAGCCTATGGCAATATCAAAGTCTTGTATGCTATACATTTGAAAGAGGCATACTCCATTACTTGTTTGGTTACTTTTGGGGGGAAAAAAACCTGAAAATGTAAAAAAGAGGCTTAATTTTGGCTAAGTTCAGTAATTTGGAGTGAACAAGTCTAATTTTGGAGACAATATTCTGTCTGCAGAGGAATGAAAAATGAAAGCAAACTATTTTCTTGCTGACACACTGCATATTTAACACTGTTCTATAGATAAGTTATTGTTTGATCTCGAGGACCTTTGATATGCAGTCTTTAAATGTATTTCTTCCTGCCAGCAGAGTTTCAGAGTTAAGAGAAATCTTTATTTTGTTGATGTAAAAACAATATGGAAATAATTATAGTAATATAGGAACACTGAGCCACTGCATGTATCATTCCTCTGCCTTCCTGAAAGTGTCATCCAGCTACAATTTCTTTAAAGGTGAGGGAGATGTGTTTTCTGTACCAGAACAGTACTTACTTCTTTCATTATGATGAGGTTTTATGGTAGAATTTTAAGATCAGACCTTAGACAGGCTAGAATGTATGATACAATGTGCTAATTGTAAGGTAAATTACAAGGAGAAAAACCTCACAAAACCAAAACTGGTGACAAATCACTCGCTCATGCTTGGCTTCTAAGTAATCAGGACAAAATGTACAAATGGGAGGGGATTTCTCACAGTGTCATGCATTAGCTCCCAAAAACTTCCCTTTGGTTTTTTATTCCAGTGATCAAAATCATCCTCGCATATCCTAACCTGCTTCAACTGAATTGCCTGCTGCAATCTCAAAGGCCACAATGGAAAGAGTTTCTTCATGTAAACAAGCCTGTTTACACACATGAGAGATAAGTAGTCACTCCAGTGTTGGTGTAATCCCTCTGAGCAGCTTCTCAGACACCCTAAGGCTGTACTCTTGAAGTCATGCACATGTAGCTGAGATGTGTACAGTGGTTTTAAGAGTATTTTGTTAACATTTTGCTAAGTACTGAAATACATTGTTCATAAATTGGTCTGGCTGCATGCTGTGTTGCTGTGAGAGTGTCTGAGAAGGAAGGGAGAGGCTAGAACTTGTTTTCGAGTGGTTTATTGACTATTAAACTCATAGCTAGTATAAAAGCAGCAGTAAATAACCTGATGTATGCGTTAAAACAATGCACAGTCTCACCTTGTCCCTCCTAGCATCCTATTTCCTATCTAGGTCACTGTGCAGTGCAAGGCTGTTGATTTACCAGATAATGTTTCCACACATTGCCCCAGACATGGTGATGACAGGCAGGTTTTCAGACTGTTTATGCAAATCACTAGTGTCTTGAGCCTACTTCTGGCATAAATTTTACCTTCCTCCTTGCTGGTTTGGTGCCTGGTATGGCTTGCTTAGCCTTATGGATGGCACTGGCTATGCTGACATCCAAACAGCTTTGTAGATAAAGCCATCTTGCTGTCAGCCTGTTAAACATAAATCCCATCACTACCCTGCCAACTGCTGTGTAATTAATATTCTGCTAGGCATACACTGGCTTAACGAGTTTTATGAGTCATGGTGGCAAAGAGAAAGGAGAGTCCCCAAAAACAAGAATGGGCACAAACACCATCTTGATAATTATCTTATTTAGAGAGTAAGGTTCCTGCTTGTACGGAGAAGTCAACACCAGGTGTCCTTGGATCCCTTGTCAGAAAATCCCACACTGATGCCTGCTAAGGTACCCAGAGAAAGTGATTTTGCAGTTCTGAGTTACATGAAACAGTAGTACAGGCTGTTGCAAGAAAGTGGTTTGTTTGCGGCATCTTGGTTTGAGAGTGCTTGAGAAGGAAGGAAGGAAGAGGTGAGAACTTGCAAATTCTGTGCTCTCATAAGCTCAACCCCAAACCCATCTACACCACAGAACATGTATTACATGCAGGAGAAGAGCATTGCTAGGCCCCAGTAGTCAAGATCTGAGCATTTGAAGCATCACCAAAACCATTTCTCACTAGCTGCAAGCAACGAGGGGCATGAAAACTGCTGGTGTGAGAAGGCAGCTCAGCGGCATCGTGCTCTTGTCTGCTGAGGCAGAGGGAATGCACCCTGCATGGCCAGGACCATCTACATCCCCTGCTTTCACACCCTCTTGTTCCAGGAGGGAGTGCCTGTGCCCCTGGCAGTGTGTGCAGTGTGGTGTGGCTCTGCTTGGCCTCAGCTGGAACATGGAACCTTCTCCATGACTGCCAGTGGGGGGGAAGAGGCAGTCAAGGAGCATGTAGGGATGAAAAAGTGTCCAGTGGCCACATTTGGAGTTCCTCTGACCAGACTCGCCCTCATGGTATAGCTTGCATGGAACACAAGCGCAGGTCAGCTCCTGGGTGCATGGGGCGGATCAGCGCAGAGGTGCCTAAGTCTGTAAACTCCAGGTCTGTCAGCTGAGGAGATTACCACTCACCCAGCACTCAGGCACACACACCTCCTTCCTTGGCCTATTTACTAGCACTGAACTGGATACAGGCAGACCTTGTGTTTCAGCTGCCTGAGCTAGCATGGCTCACTTTGCTTCCAGAGGACCAGGGCGAGCATGTACAAACAGTTCTGCTGACAAACCTCAGAGGATAGTGGTGGTTAGGAGGAGAATGGTTAGCCAGGATGAGATTGGACTGAGGTGCTGACACTTCAACATCTGGAAGAAGTCTTGAGTCTCCAGCTTGGTTGGGTCCATATGGCTACTTACAGGCTGTGGCTGCAGACAGGCTATGACTGCACAGGCAGGGCTTTGAGTAGAGATGTTCCCTCCCTTCCTCTCTGCATGCTGCCCCAGGGGGTGCTGCAGCTGCCCCAGCAGGCTGCCTGCCCCTCTGTGGCTGTCCTGGTCTCTGAGCATGGTGTGCTCATGCAGGGACTGCTCATGCTGAGCTGGCTCATGTTCAGTGCTTGCAGCAGCACACAGCACAAATGACAGGGCTTTGTGCTGTTCCCCAGATGGGACAAGGATCAGCCTCTGCTGTGGCCCCTCTGCTTGGCTTGTCCTTTCGCCTTAAGCTCTTCATCTATCTGGGTCCTGTTGCAAATGCTGAACTAAACCCTTAATACCCCTGAGCAGGGATGGAGGGTTAAATCAGATGAAAGATTAGAGTATCTTAGCAGGATATATACTTAACTAAGGGTCCTGGGTCTGTAACTAAAGTCTAAAATGCCCCCAGGCAGCTGGCTACACCCCTGGTGGTGCCAAGGCTTGCTAGGCAGCTGCTTGTGTGAGCTGCTGATCCCTGTTCAGTCAGATCTGCTGCTCTCTGTTCAAGACCAGGACACCAACCTCATTTGGTGGGCATCCTGACCCACTGGCAAGAGGAGGTGGCACATGAAATGCTTTGCACAACTCTGCAAGCCTGAGGCAGATGTCTGACCTGCAGAGTGGGATTCACACAGCCTGTTCCTCCAGACACAGTTTCTTGCTTTTCAGTCCTCCAGGCACTTCTTGAGGTAGTCACCAAAGCACATGCTTGAGGTGCTGGCAGAAGAGAGAGGCCTGTGCAAGCAAGAAACATGGTCTATATATGAGAAGCATGGGAGGTCTGGCGTACAGCACCTTCAGTTTGTACATCCCAGAAAAAAAGAAAAAAACAGTAAATAAAGCTGTCTGCTTGTTTTGGCTTGGGTGTTTGGAGATTGAAACTAGGTAGTGTGAATTGGTATAATTTAATTTTCATCACTGTCTTTTATAAGCTGTGAACACATCTCATATGACTTAAAATCTTTATGGGCTTCATTTTTGATCTCTTTTTAGACCTTGATATATCCATGCTATTTTTAGCCTTGCAGACTATTTTTTGGATAATATCTACAAGATACAGGGTTTTTTTTTTTTTAGTCCTCCTGGTAGCCCAAACTGTGCCAGACACTCCTTCTCTTATACCTTGATTGCTGCAACATCCTTTCTCAGGTTGTGAGACACAAACTCATTGACCCGGCAGCTGCATGCACATTCACAGGGCTGCTGCAAAAGTTGTTTTCTTTGCTTGCTGTTTTGTCATCCCTGTTCACTGACCTCCTTACCTCCTCAGTAAGAGAAGACTTCAATCCAATTTATACAAGTTCATTTATATTGTGGCTGATGGTATTTCTCTGTACATGCAGATGGGCTTCTTTGCACGTGCACAATGGGTGGAGTGACTTTGCTGTGCCCCAGGTTGCCGCAGGAAGGAGCACACCCCTTGGGCCTCACTGCAAATGAGCTGCAGGGCATTGAATCACTGGCAATGGCTGTTTGTTTCTAGCACCACCTTTCCTGGTGTCCCAAGGCCCCACTGCTGTCATATCAAGGATGTGCATTACTCCTGTGATGGGCAGGAGAGTGAGGAGCCATCTACAGGGTTCCAGAATAGCCCTGACACCCCCAGAACAAATTCCGCCTACCCACAGCCTAATTGCTGTGAGCTCCAAGTTGCCTTAAGAAACAGGTTGTCAAGGGCAGGCTTTAGGACAAAGGGCCTGTTTTTCATTATTCTAACCCACAATAGGCCACTCAGAAGCAATCTGCTAATTCAGGTACCCCAAAGCCCCTTCTTCCCTTTTAGATCCTATGTAGACTCATTGTCCTTTATCAGCTTTCCCATCTCTGCTGAGATATGTGAGTTATCTCTGGGGTTTATTTTAAGGAACTCTATGGTACTGATCTGGAGTTTTCCTATATGTGTTGCCATACATATGCAAATATTGTAGAGCTGCTCTCTACAAGCACAGGCTGAGTCTCACCGATTTTAAACCATCAAACACACCTGTTTATCTTCACTTTAAGAACCTTCCGAGCCTATCTCCATTCTTTCCAGGACAAAATACAAGGTGAAATCCCACCTTCAAGGAGATGCCCCATATTTGCCCATACTTAGATTTTTACCCCTGCAACTTTGTTCTCTTTATCGTGCTCCCTTTCACTTTCAGGATGTACCTCAGGGAACATCTGCTTCCTAGAAGTTTCCTAGACCATCGGCAGTCAAATTGCAAGTCTGCAGGTGTCCCACTGCCCCTTGGGCTGGCCAGGCAGTGATACTGCAGGGCTACTGCATTTCTAAGTGGGGATGACATTAAGTGGTATCATGCCCTGCTCAGTTTCTTTGCTTGCTGCAAACAAGATTAACTTGAATCCTAGAAATGAAAATAGACATATAGAGGCTATAAGTTCATGTAGATGGTTACACAGATTGCTTAGGAAATAAATATCCCAACCCCGATAAAAATAATGAAAGAAAACATTCTAGATTATTTTGGTGAATTATGTTCTCTTACAGAGAACAATTCTGTCACACAGAATTTGCCTTCCAGGCTATTGTGGGACATCAATCTATTTTGTTTTAAGATAGTAGTTTCTTTCTTCCCCAACCATATTCTAATATTTGCATTATACAAGATAAAATAGTTTAGACATTTTAGCTTGTCTGTGCTAGAAAAGGGTACTGTTACAACAATGCAGAAGTAATCATTCACACCCACTGTACAGACAGCATAAAGACATTTCATAATAGAACAGCAATTCCCAAGTAAAAGCTGGAAGAAATTAAGTGGTATAAGTCAGCTCTCTATCATCCAGAGAAGGGATTTTGCCAGCATAAACGAGTTTGGTTACAAAACCTCACAGTTCTTACTGCAATTATTATACTAGGAAAACTTGTAGATCCAGACTGCCTACAAAAACATGACTGCAGCAGCCACCAATATCCTGAGGACTTGTTACACCAAAGTCAGTCCAGTTGTAACTCTTGATTTCATTGAAAGTTATTCCAAGAATGACTTTGTCCCACTGGACTGGATTCCCTTTCATAACAGGAGCATAAAGGACTCTTCTAGTACAATCACATATTCCAGGAAATATGTAAAAAGGAAAATCTTTTTTTTTATGGTTGGGGGAGGGACTGTGCAGTGAAAATGAATCATTTCTCTACTGGAATTCTTCCACTCCAGTAAATATCCAACCTCCCACCAGCATGCTGCCCTCCTTATTTTGCAGGCTTGTGAAATTTTCACAGCTCCAGGTGGCCTCTTTTTCCCTCCTAGATAGTGCAGCTTGGCCTCACAGCCAACACAACAGCTAACCAGAACTTTTTTTAGCTTGATAAATATATCTGTGTGAAGGCATTGTGTGGCATGTGTGAATCCAAGAGGGGCCAAGGTGCGAGCTGGGCAGCACGCAGCCCAGGGCTGAGGCAGCTCTGTGCCAGGCAGGAGGAAATCTGTCCCTCCCAGCATGTAAGCAGTAGGAGCTTAGAGCACGTAGGGCACAGCCATGCAAATCCCTCTCAGCTACACGACTTCCCCATGTTTTAGTTTCCACTCAGAGCTCAGGTGCCTTGTGCTGGGCATGCCAGGTTACCTGCAAATGGGTGGCTTGGGCACCTGGCCCCATACTCAGCCTGTGCTCTTCTCCTTTATCTGGGCTCTCCTATCTGCTCTGTTATGTTATGGCTTTTCTAAGCCTGACAGAGAAATAAAAGCACTGTCTTCCCTCCACCAGGAGGAATGAAGCTGTTTCTGGGCCTTGAAAGCAGCAAGATATGGAGAATGCTCACTTAAGCTGGCTGTCACAGGTGGCAAAGTAAGCAGCTGGAATGGTGGTGGCTTTCCTAGGTATTTTAGAGCAGACTTAGGAAGCTGGAATGGGAGGATACAAGGTACTGTCCTCCTCCCACCTCTGCTATTTCCACCCCTTGTGATGGTGTTAGGACAGCATACCCAACTCTCCAAGATCTTCTGTCAGCTCCCTGTAACAGCTTGACATTTCTATGTTCTCTTGAGTGGTAAGAGCCAGTCCCAGTCCTGGCCTTTTATCCTTGGAGTGGCAAAAGTCAGCTTTGCCAGTTCAGCTGGGGAGCCAAGAGAAGTGGCTTTGGCCACTCAGACCTAACCAGGTGCCTGGGAGTGCAGCATTCCCTGGGTCCGCTCTTCCAAGCACCGCACAAGGGGTTGACATGTTTTGGTACCTTCACTTACAATCAACACTGACCTGTTTCACTTTATTTTGCAGCAGCCTAGGAAAGTGTATGGTCAGTGACTGGACCTCACCTTGAAACTCATTTAATTCAGGCCTTTGCACTTGTCAGTCAGCACTTTTGCATGCAGCTAAATGATGCACAGACACTGTAGGTTATTGGCCTATGTATGCAGTTTCACTTGGTTCTAGCTTTGACTGTCCTTGCTGTTTCCTCTTATGTTTGGGATGGTTTTTAGAGATGGTGCTTCATTGCCAGGGTGTGTGTAGCTCCATAGGATCAGTGGTGAGGAAAGCCTGTTTCACAGGCTGGCTTCTGGCATGAATTCACATGCAGTCAGCTCAGACCTGACTTTGCACTGACTGTGACTCAGAGAGTGTCCCTCACTGCACTGGGCAGGGTGTAGGCATGTGCATCTGGGCAAAACAGGTGCAAACCACTGCCATTCATATGTGGAAATGGCCCTCCTCAGGTACCAGGGGATGTGTCACTTGGGGTGTTTTACCTCCCTGAAGAATCATGCCTTGGGCTTCCTTTCACTCCGCTGATTGGGTGAGGGGAGTTTGCTTTAACATGTCAGGTTGAAAACTTCAGATGGTTTAGGAGTTGCTTCACATGCTGCTCAGCTGTCACAGCTCAGCAGTAGCTGCCTCAAAGGGAAGGGGAGAGTGGGAGGTGAAGCACAGACACCCTACAGCTGTAGGACCCTGCTTGTGTGGCTTTGCCTTTGGCTGTTTTTGTAAAACAGAGCAAAGTTTATGCATTCAGTATCTGTCCTGTGCACATATTCCTGATTCGTTAAAAGTCTGCCCATTATTCCCCTTCATCTGTTTGACACAATTACAGTTTGTCTTAATCTGGTGTTTGGAAAAATCTTGTAATTCAAATTACACTAGCAGAAGGTGAAAGTAAGCAAGGAGGAAACAAGGACAACTGCATATATTCCATGTGGATAGATTACTTGTTCTTTTCCTGTGGAACAACTGTGGATATTTTTCTTACTTAAAAAAAAAAAAAAAAAAAAAAAAAAAAGGCAAAACCCCCAACNAAAAAGGCAAAAGCCCCAACCACCAACCAAGCCCCAGACCTCTGGCTAACTACCAGCCTCAGCTACACCAGACATACCCTGCTGTATGCACGTAGCTGAGTGATGCCCTCCCAGAGCAGAGCACATTCCAGGGACTTGGCTCTTTGGGATTAACTGTCTCTTTCATCAGTTTGGCTTGGACTATGTTGCTGTTGATCATGCAATGCAAATCTTTCTGAGAAAGACTCTCAGGCTATTGATTACAAAACACAGCCATTTTGACAACCACCACATAGAATCCAAACCCTCAGTGTTGTGGGCTGTTGTTACCACTGATAGGAACTGTGTTATTGATCACAGCCCAATATGAAAATATGCATCCTTTGCACTATGTGGTGTTGAATATCTAGCAAAGCAAGATGAAAATTATCATTTATGTCACTTGGGGGAAAGAGCTCTGCCAGAACGTGGGAGGATTTACTTTATCTAACATCCTACCTAACATTAGCAGCTGAGAGCAACAAGCAGGAGAATTACAACACTTCTGCTTGTGAAACATCATGCGAGAAGCAGAAGGGTGTGGATTTATCCACACCTCATTTTAGGTGTCTAAATGAAGCATCAAAGTCAGGAGCAGGGCTCTCCTGGGCACTTCCTTGGAGAGAGACGTGGTTACGATTTTAGGCGGGATAAATTGCTTTCTGCAGGCACCTCCCTCTCTCTCAGCCACAGAGGACCACAGAGAACTGCACTGCTCACCTCCTCACTGGCTGCAGTGAGGGAGCAGGGTGGCAGAAACACTGCCTGAAGGGAAGATACTGGTAGTTGTTTGGGGCTTCTCTTAAGGGAGAGAAGAGGGAAATTCTAGATGATTTGCTCAGGATTCCTCTGGCAGGGGGACAACCAGAGCCAGCAGTAGTCAGCATGTACAGCAGATCCTGTTATCTCCTGCCCAGAGGTGTGCTCTGGAGGAAGGTTGAGCTGGGACAGTCCCTGTGAGGTAAGAACCTCCTGTGATGCCAACCCCAAAGCTCTGCTGATTTACACTAGGATGAAAATAGCCCTCAGAGGTTTCACACTTGTGAAAGGTCAGTCAGACTGGGACATCAGGGCCAACATATAAAAGAGTGGGCAAAATAGCAACTTTTCTGTCTATGTGCAGGGGCTCTGCTCTAAAGATGGACTGCTGAACTATTTATTGTGACATTTCTCTGTCCCATCTGCATAGGAACAGGTTTACCTCTGAACACCATAACCATGACAGTAGGTACTGGGCAGTTTTGAGAAACCTTGGGCCTAGGCCAGGACTGTACTGTGGTAACAGAAATTTAAAACAGCCCTGTCCCATATTCCCTGCCTTCCACAAGCTTGCTCACAGTGTGTTCCCTGTTAATGCTTTCTGTGAAAACTGGCAAGATCCCCTTCTCAAAACCCAGGGGACTCCTGGGTTCCAGTAGAGCTGACATTCACATGAGCTGCAGCTAGGGACAAGTTCTGTGCACTTTCTTCATGCCAGCATGAAAAGTCAGTTCTGAAAAGTTCATGAAAAGTCTGCTTCCCAGCAGACCCTGCTTTCCTGGGGTGCAGGGCACTCCTTCATCTGGCTGCAGAAAGCCACTGTCAGCAAAGAGGAAGAGCAGAGAGGAGGGTGGCTTCAAGAAGTATTTGAAAAAGTTCCAGTTCTTGCAAGGCCCTTACAATGCTGAATAAAAAAGGTGGGTGGTGTAGTAAACTTGGCATGGCCAGCAATGACAAAGTGACAAAGGGCATTTTCCTGGTGGTCAGCTTCAAGGCTGGGAAGGAGGGGCAGGTGCAGCTGCATGTCAGAGCAGTGGTGGTGAAAGTGTGCATTGCTATGATCACATAGAAAGCCAGCCCCCAAGAGGTAGTCAATGGCTTTGGGGGTCTAAGGTGCCCCAGATGAGTTGGGACAGTTGATAGAGCTTACAGATCTATTGCCTGACCCTCACTCTCCTCTGCCCTTTCTTCCACGAAGGAGGCTTTGCAGTCCAAAAATACAAAAGAGCACTTCTGTGTTGTTCTTTAGCACCTGACTATCTGCCATGGTCAGCATGCTGTTTTTAAAGTAGTCGGGTCCAGAAAAGATAATGTTAAACCTTTCAAAACACACAGTTCTTTCCCCCTATGGAGAAAGGCCCTATGGATGTGTAGCCCTAACATGGATAACCAACAGTAGCTGCATGCCTCTCCTTCCTTCTCCTCTCCCCAGGAGCCTGTCTGACCCTCCCTTTCAACTGCAGTGGTGTGTGTTTTGGACAGAGCAGGTACCGGCTCAGGCAGGTCCCCACAGACACTTGTGATGTCCCAGCCAAGGGCAGGGCACGCTGCAGTGCCCGGGCAGGGGCAGGGAGCAGTGCCAGGGCAGGGGCAGAAACACTGCACAGGGGCTCGGCCACCTGTCCTGCCTCGGAGCCTGCTTGTTTCCTGTTGCTGGGCTGGAGGAAACACCTGGGCTGGAGAAATGAGCTGTTTAACTTATGCCTAAGATCAAAATGAAGAACACCTCTGGAAAACTGGCAGCTGGAGAAATAGAAGAGGATTTTGTATTTCGCACACCACTGTGAGAAAAGGGAGTGACCTTCCTTGTGGGCTGGGAGACAGAGGTTCAGAGATTTGCCTCTCAAGTCTGTGCAACCAGTGAGACACCTGCTTGTGTAAGACCACAGTTGAGGAACACCTTCCTGGGAAACCACCAGGACCTGCTGTGAGGGCAGGACCAGGGACAGAGATGGGAATTGTTTCCTTGGAGCACTGGCCTGGGTCACTGCAGGCAGCCAAGTGGTAGAAGTTCCTTGGAAACTAAAGAGATCTCATACCAAAAAGCAGCAACATTTGCTGCTGTCTTCCTCTTTGGGTAGCCTTTTTGGTCATGCCTCTGGTAACTAGGAACTTTTCTCAGATTTCAAGACTTGGTCTGTTGATGACCAGCTTGCAGTCAAGTATTTTTGAGTCAGACTGTCCTTCAAGTTGAACAGTTTGACTTTTTCCCACCTGCCCCCCCACAGTGTTTATGGTGAGAAATCATAAGCTCTCTCATCCTTTGCTTTGCTGAAGTTCTTCCAGTGTCTTTACGAACAGGCCTTCTGTTCCCTGTAGTTTTCCTGGAAATGTCTTCACAGCACCTGTTCCAGTTTGGGTGCTTTCTGAAAATAGATCTAACTGGAGTGGTATACAATATTCCAGATGAAGTTTTTCCAGTGTCTTGTCCACAATGCTATTAGAATAATTTCTACTGCTTTTCTGTCTGATTTTTACTACACCATTTGACTCTATTTGTATAATTTCATCTCTGAGGGATCTCTGCCTGTGATATCCATAACTTTTTGCATACCAGCAACACCCTCCAGCTGTCTACTGTTGACAGATTTCATCACATATCAGTCATGTTTCACAACACTCCTGGGTTTTTTTTTAATATCTAAACTGTCAGTAAAAATATTGGAAGTCCTAAGACTGATATTTGTGGAACCCCCCTCATCCCAGCACAGCACCTTTCCACTGCAACTTGTCTTCTTCCCTTAAAGCAGTTCCTCACTGCTTTACAGTTTGCTGACTAATCTCCATTTTCTTCAGTTTGCCTTTTAATCACCAAAGTTGTGGCACTGAATGAAATTCTTTACTGAAGTCCAATAGTTGAGACAGACCATGTAACCTCTGCCTAAAGAGGGATTGAGTTAATCACATCTAAGAAGGGTAATTGCATAGTTTGGCATGATGTAGTTTTGAAAGACCCATCTTGCATCTTATCCTGTTTCCCAGCTACTCATTACATACAATTTGTAGTTACTCATTCTCTAAATTTGTTCTAAAGCTCTTGATATGCAGTTGGTGGATAATCTGGTGAGGACATGCTCTATACAATTTCTCGTAAATCAGATGCAGGATTTTTGTGTGGCAGATCTAAATAATGTGCTATGCCTATTTGTGCTTTCATCAGCTTTTAATGTGGTGTGGTTTTAACTCTTACCAGTCAGGTGAGCACTTGCTTATGAAGCTGTAGGCAGATCCACTGACCTTACTCAGGACTGTCCATGTGTTTTCATGTATTTTATGCTTTAGTTCTCAGGTTGTGCACTGTGTGAATGCTTTGTGCCTTCAGGCTCTTGGGAGAATGAGTTGTAAAATTTGTAAAGAGTTGCTTGGCTGACTGTAGAATATAAAATTAGTGTTTGAAAAGGGAGATCAAAACAGCCAGGGTAAATGCAGTTTCTCCTTAGAGTCCCTCAAGTTTTTTGACAGCTGCAGTGTTGCAGGAGCAACTTAATGTCATGGGAACACGGGAATTTGTTTTCATCAGAGAGTTGCTTTCCCTGCCAAGCTGGCAGCAGCTATAGGTGAAGCCTTAACAGGGGAACACTTTCATACTGCCTGTGCTAGGAGGGGAGTCCTCCACAAATGATTAAGTGACATAATAGTGACCTTCACCTTCTGATCCTCTTCCATCCTCTCACTGCTCTTGTGTTTTGAGAATTTTTTTTTTTATTTTCTTCATACCAAGATGCTGGATGGCAGTGAACACAGGGATGCCTAAGGATTTGCACATTGCAAGGGCAGAATTCAAAAGGTGAGAAAAACAAGTATTGTGTAATGCTCAGTTTTCCAGCTCAACAAAGCTAAGGTTTCCTTCAATCCTCAAGCTGTTTCCTACTACCATTCTGAGGATCATCCCCACAGCCTGCTCTGAGGTGTGGGATATTCTGGAAGAATTTAATTTTTAGCTCTGATCCTTAATCAAGCCTCTGTCATTTATGGGCCAAGTGTCTCCACCAGTTAGGTGATCCACTGTGTTTTGTCCACCACAGGGAGGGGAGAGATTCCTTGAGGTTAAGCATGTAACTTAACAACCCTAGAGAGACACAGCCCAAGATAAGAGTTAGAGGGGATGATGGTGGCCAGCCCAGTGATAGTGTTTGTTTTTGCAAGTGTTGGAGGGCATGTTCTGCAGACATGTGAAGAAACTATCAAAGAAAATACCTGTTTGCAAGGGTGAAAGGGAGGTCAGTGAGATGAGCATTGCAGTTATTTGCTAGTATAGGCCCCCTCAATGTTCTCTCTGTACAGTAGGATATAGGCACTAATAAGCAGGAAAAAGATAGCCATGGCCTTGTGGATTTTGAAAAACACCAAAACACTCTCTGCTTTTAAAAGTCTATTTTGAAATTCTTGGAAACAGACTAAAATTTCTCTGCTATGGATATTTCTGGGATGGTCAAAGCACACTAATTCATGTTTTGAAGTGTGCTGTCTACTTGTACTTGAGATATTGCCCTCATATATCTGGTTGAATTCACTTCTCATGCTGCCAGGTACATAAGGCAGATGTCTGTCATCACCGACCAGTTTTGTCCCAGATCAGTCCCCTGAATATGTTCAAGCTGCTGACTTGCGATGTTGCCGCTTTAGTCATTATTGTGTTTCCTCCTGTTCCTCAGGGTCACTGTCTCTTCTTTCCTCCTCATGTTGAAACAGGGCTTGTTGAAGGACCTGGTTATCAGGCACTCTCAAAACATGGCCAAGGTCAGTCTGTTTTCTCCACTGTACTGTTTGTACAGCTGTGGGTAATCACGCAGGCTCTGAAATCTCAGCATTCCTTTGGCTCTCTGGCTGCTTTATGATCACTGTCCCCCCGCAGGCATCCACATTGAAACCACTTTGATTTCTGGGGAATAGACATGTTCTTCCAAGACTTCAACTTGTACAGGTGTATGTGCAATGTATATTTAATAAGGGTGGCTCAAAAGGGCTTACAGGGGAGCTTAGTATTGATACTGATGACTTCCATATGGGATGCATTCTTGTCATGGGAACAAAGAAATTATTTCATCCATTTTGATATCGTATTTGTGGACCACTGAGTAGAGATATGCATGTCATGTATAGGTATCCTCAAAAGACCCATGCTCCAATCTTACCCTAAATATTCATTACCCTTACCACATAGCCTGTGGTAAACTTAGAAACCACTAATAAAGGCATTTAAAAGGCATTAGGATTAATGTGTCAGCTATTACAGTTTTCTAAACAAGTATTGATTCTCTGGGATTTGTTGGAATAGATGGATTTTCGTGCAGGACAGAAAATAAAAACTTCATGCTGACTTTTTAAAGGTGAGGTTATAAATGCATATAAAACCTTTATTAATTTGCTCTCTGGGGCCTTCACACTGTGACAGAACTATAAAATGTTCAGTCTGTAATAAGTACAGTTTTAATATGATTTCAGTTTTCCAGGTCAGAGCTGAGCACAGCATTCAGAAAGAGCAGGGCCTGAATTTTGGAGACAACTGCTTAAGTAAGACCAAGTCACAGCACTGGCATATGTATGAAAGTTTCCATGAGGAGGCTTTCAGTCCTCAGTGTCTTCAAGGTCATCACCCATGACACAAAATGACACTGTTAGACTACTACCTCTTCTTCAACTCATTTTCAATGGACAAAGGTCTGTAACACAATTGTACTTCCTCTACTCATCTTGAATTCTTTGTTTTGAGGCAGCTCTGTGTCTTTGTTTTGATGCAGCTGTGTCAAAACCCTCCCCTGAGACCATGCATAAAAATTCTGGTTTCCGTGCATTGGCCAACACAGATTTACCTGTCTGCACGGTATGAGAAGACTCATAAGCTCCCTGTAGCACAGAGGCAGCAGATAAAGCCTACTAGTGTGATGCCAGAACTTTGTTCCAGAGCATCTGGGTATAAAAAGGCAGAATTAACTCTGTGTTAGCATTTAAACAACCAGGTGAAACCTGCCAGTACTGGTCACTCTGACCCACTCAAGCAGAAGAAACTTGGACAAAAGTAGCCACTAGGTGTGGGAAAGTATAAAGCTATATGGGAACATAGATGGAAGACCACCAACACACTATGAAGCAAAGGCTTCTTCAATACAAATCTGTAACTGGCACCCCCTGTTCTTGATCCCTCATAATATGGTTAGCTTAACTAATGCCAGTTCAAAAGGCAAATTACCATTCTCTGTGACCAAACTGGTCATATATCAGTCTCCTTTCCCTTCCTTATCAGGTCTGGAAGGTCCCATGCACCAGACAGAATTCTTCTTCCCCTTCTCTATTAGCCTCAGGGTTCCTGGGCACTGGGTTGACTTCTCCCTTCCTTACCAGCCTTGAAGTTCCCAGGCACCCAGGTTGTGAGACACCATCACAAACCAGGGAAGTGTGGCAGAACACAGAGCATTAAAATCAAGTGGTTATGAGACCAAAGTGGGACTTTGACCACAGTTGCCGCTGGACAGCAAAACCCGTGATCGGGTATCCCGTGACCAGTGGTCAGGGATACCTCCACCATCATCTGCTTCCCCCAGGTTCTGAGGGAGTGATTCATATTTTTACACATTTTTTTATTCTATATTGATTATATATTGATACCACAAGCCAAGAATTAAGATTTGACCCATTCTGCAGAGCATCCATGTGATTAGGAACTGTAAGCCAACCTGGGATACAAATTTTGTGCTAAGCTACTTAGGAAACTGTGATATGATGATTCTGATTATAAAAATCCTGTTCTATTCTGGTCACAGAATTGTATGATATGCCAATCATAAAATTCTGTTTAAAAAAATAAAGCTTTAATTGTAATTGCAATTATGTGTCATCATCATTCCACCCCATAGTGTTGGGTGACAAAACACCTTTCGTGTAAAATCTTTTCTGTCCCAACTGGGAATAAATCACTTTGAAGAAGCTGCATACAAATACCTGGTACAAATGTAGTTATTTTTACAGCAAGGGAAAAAGATTTATTCTGGTATATCAAATAGCTCATTCTCCAGTCTAATAAAACCCAACAGATGGCTCTCCAGCTCTGCATTGTGGAAGGGGTCTACTAAATGGAGTGACCAACCACAGACAAAATAGAGTCTGATGAAGTCACAGAAGGTCCCTGAGACTAGCAGTACCAACAGAGCCTATGCTCAGGGGGCACTTAATCTCCATTTTCTGCCTATAATCACCATTGACTTTCCACCTGCACCAGTTACCACAGGGTTTTGCACTGAAGCATGTAGGAGGTGTTTAGTTTGTTTCTTTATCCTGCAGAACAAGGGGAGCTTCTTGTTGGGGTTTGGAGTCTGTCACTGGGCGTGGTTAACATGAGGTGTGCAGCATAGCTTATGCAGGGAAGGTTCCCCTAACCTGTCATTTCTTGTGTGGGTGTGTTTTGCCCTGGGGCAACCTTAACTGCTTTTTTAACAGAACTTTTTGGTGGGAATTGTTAGGAAAGCATTTCTCTAACTACCTAAGCCTTGCTGTGTTTTTTTTGGCCCTACCTATACCACAGCATAAAATATTCTGTACACTGGGAATTCTCAAGACTTGATAGTCATCTCAATGGCACCCAATTTAAAGAGAATTATTCCTGATTTACATAGGCAGGAATAAGGGCTTTCCATATATAATATAATGTAATATAATATATTGCCTCTCTCAGATGTAGACACAAAGGCCATTCTCAGATTCCTTCTCATAGAGAGTTAAGTTCAGATCAATCAGATTAACTCCTTTGCCAAGAGCCATTATTTCCAAACTGCAGCACTGGAGACGACCAAGAGGGTGAAGAAGAATATGTATTTGGCACTGCAGTGCAGGGGCACAGGGGGTCCTGAGGGCTGTAGGACCTGAAAAGCATCTGAGATTCCTTAAGGTTCGTATGGTTCAGATGAGAGACCTAGGCATGCGTACAGGAAAAAAACAAACAAAGGAACTCCAAGCAAATTCTGCTGTTATGTAATTGGATTTAGCTTTTCTGATGAGAGCCACACCTTCAGGTTCCCTCACTTTTCTGACTCCCAAAGCTGAAGGAAACGTTTTAAGATTTCTTTGTTTGCAGCTCTTACTCCACCAGCATCTTTTCCAAAACTACAACACACTAAAACTTTAGCCCGTACCTTTTCTCTGTCCTGCCTCCATGCTGTGGCAGAAAAGCCCAGCATTTAACTGACTGAGCCTATCTGGAGCAGCTAGAAATACAAAGGATCATATCATTTCAGTTAGACTTTGTAAGGGGCTCAGACACAGCGCAGGGCATGGGAGAGATGAAGGAGAAAGGTTAATTTCTGCATTTCACTTCTACTGCATTAAGGGTGTTGGTGTTGATGCAAAATAAAGATATTCTCACCTTGAATTCCTCCAAAGAAATTCTTTTATGTGGTTGTCTCAGTAGAATGAAATCTTTATGAAATAGCCAGCACACCCACCCAGACATAAGCCAGGCACTAACTGTTCATGTTTAGAAACAAACTTTCCCCATGGGTACATTATTCATAGCCAGTCATTTGCCAGTTTTCCCTTGGAAGTATAAACTAAACACTAGGAATAAAGGCAATGCATAGTTTGGTCTCTTTTTTTTCCCCCAGATGGATGTTGCAGCAAACCTGTGGGTTCTCTCTGTCCTTTTTTCCACTCACTCGTTTACAAGTCAGCCAAATCGATGGTGCATTCCTAAAGTGTTCCTGCTGATCCAGTCAAAGGCTGCACCATGGTGTATTAGTGCTTGGATCCTGCCACTTACAAAGACTGAAATCTCAAATTCTACCAGCTGAAAAATATTCACAGCTTTCAAACCTTATTCCAGGAAATGAGGAAATCATCCTCCTGATCCATCCTGCCACTGCTGTGGGCATCTCTGTTGCCTGGGAAACATAACAGGTTGTTGTTATAACAACTAGAGACCAGCTGACCTCCCGCTTCCTTTCGTCAACCAGCTGCAAAACTTCTCGGTCATGGAACAGTCTCAAATTGAACATCTGACCCCAGTTTATGCAATTCCCCTGTGACCGTTTCATAAGCTTTTTGTCACTTCACTTCACTCAATTGTTTGTGGAAAGCATTCACAGCTACCCTGGCTAATGGGAACGTTTCGGTGTGACAGCTCGCCCCGTGGCTGAGCCCTCCATCTCCAAGGCAATCTCACAGCCTTGCTCTAAGAGTACTATGCCATGTCATGAGATAAAATGAAACCCAAAAGGATCCGCGGGGATAATTCCAGCTCTAACTATCCATAGTTCTGCTTTAGCAGAAACTTTAGGAGTCATTCCCAGGCCGGTTATTTAAACATGGGAGGGCACCACAAAGACAGCATATGTGTCTAAAGCTATACAAGCTGTACAGGGACATGAAGAGCTACAGCGTGAGCTCTGCCAGGGATCCCAAGGATCTTAAACAGTTTCCACAGAGCTACATTGAAACGATTGAGGGCAGAAAGATACGGTGATTTCATGTGTCTGACCAGTCACCCAGGTCCTACCTCTGTGCAGCTCCATTACTTAAAGCCGTAGGTGTTGAAGCAGCTTCACTAGTGTGGTTCTTGAGTTGGACCCACTACACTCCTCTGTCTGCTCTTTACAGAGCTCAGCTGAGTCAGTGTTGGACTTGGGCTTTTACAGGAAAGGAAGGATTCCTTCCCTGCTCCCTTGAGTGCCAATTCAAGGTGGTCTCTGCTGATTGTACTGCAGAGGACCAGAAGCAGAACGTTCTGAGGCGTTCTGAGGAACGTTCTATAGGAGTGTTACTGAAGCATGTCATTGCCCAAAGCAGCAGACTTCAGGGATAAAATTAATGGAGAACTTCCAACCCCCTACAGTGGTTGTCTTCATTTGTTTTCCTCACTCAGAAAGGCAGAGATCCTGACTGGTCTATGCACTCGTGTGCTGTCCTCACAACCCTGAGTCTTGAAAAACACTTTTTTCCCCATGTGAAAGCTGAGATACCAACCTTGTCTTAGGATCTGGAGCACGGTCGTATGCAATCTATATGAAACATCTTAGTGTGACCTTAAGTCTCTGAGAAAACTTTGTTGGTTTATTAGCTTATTTTTGTGCTTGTGCCCTACCCTAAATCCTCACACCTCCTTTCTCCTTCCAATTCCTCTTTCAAAATGTTGCTATTCCACCTTCATGCTTGTGGAGGTGCAGGTGCAATTCTCTTCAGGCATAAAGAACACATAATGGTAAGGGGTCAAGAAAAGGTTTAAATACCAGAAAGGGAAAAATACTGCAACTAACGTGTTACCAAAATGGTGTAATACTGCCACATTTAAGTGGATTGTTTCAGAAAAAAATACTCCCACCAGTTCTTATTCACATCAACATCCCAAGGATGTCAAACAAGCTGAGCATCTCAGTGCACATGTAAAGTTTCACTGAATCCAACAGAAATCAGCAGAAGACCTGACCTTCACTGCCTAAAATTGGCTGAAAATTCTCCACTGCTGGGAAGTATTCAAATGCAAGCACTCTTTCCACTCTCCGGCGACATCAGTATAACCAAAACAACTCTGCTGTTTGTCCAAAGAGCTGCCAAGGACAGGGAAATAGCACANAAAAAAAAAAAAAAAGGTATGTGTTTCCAAAAGCAGTTTCGTACATCTTCTAAAACAAAAGGCTGTGCCTGAATGTGTGCAGTGATAACACTGACACAAATCATTTCATGTCCTGATTTTGACCCATAGAAAGCAGAAATCTCCAGCTGGTAGGGCAGCAATCAAGCTGTTGCACAACTCAATATGCAGATCAGGCCTGAGGAAGTTCTACCGGGATCCTCTTTGTCCTCTGTTTTTCAAGTGTGATTGAAATCTGTTTTCTCAGATTAGGAAATTGGAGAGAGGTTTTATGTGACACTTCTGAATAATTTTGAATTCTGCATAACAGTCATGTGTTCTCAATATTTGAAAATACCAAGTTTCAGCAACTCCTGCTTGGCTGCCTGGAGACTTTAAAGCTCACTGTCAAAGTTTTACTCCTCTGCTATCTGAGTTAGGTGATTTACTGTCCTTCTGAATCTGTTGATGGATTCACCTGATACTCAAGTTTGCCAACAGCTGTATTTGTTTATTTATTAAACACAAAGACTTGATACTGGGCTAGTGTCCCTGCTCTTCCAGAACTCCCAAAGGCTGGGCTCTGCTAACTTTGTACTCTAAAGCATTTGCATTTCACAGCTGGGCTTATCTGGTTTCTAGTAAGGTGCAAGTTCCACCCAAAAAATTTTCCCTACTCAGGATGTTTATAATCGCTCTTTCCCTCTGTCAAATCAGATCGACCAGTTGACCAACAGATTAAAAAATTATTAAGGGTGGGGAGGAAGGACAGGCACACATGCACACCCACACACAAAGGCTGCAAGCACTCCGCCTTTGTGCTCATATGAGCTTTGTTTCCTTGCTAATCCAGCTACTAAAACAGGCAACAGCTGCGACAAGAAATGAGATTTACCAGCAGAGCAGCAAGACTGGTGATTTGCAAACGTTTTGGTTTGGGGATTTTCAAGACCCATCCCTATTTTAAACACGCCGGAGGAATGCATCAGGATGCATGTGTAGGGAAGTATGAATCTGGCAGGCCAAGCAGACTTTCTGTAGCTCATCATCATAAGAACTGAAGCATCATCAATGTGCTGGGAAATATTTACAGTGTGCATCCATCTCTATCGTGCCCAATCCTGCAGTGTCTCCCAGCAGAGGAAACATAATTTTTACCAGGCCTAACAAAACATAGGATGCAAATAACCTGGCTTTGGGAATTTGCCTCCCCTGTACCAGCAGCTCCATCTGCTGCTTCTCACATTTCTTTTCCTGGTATCAGGTGGCTTTACTATCAGATCTTTTCGGCGTACAGGTGGTGTCTCCAGTTTCCAGACCTTGTCTCAGTGTCAGTTTGCATCCTCCCTGGCCTCTTTCCCCTGGCACAGCACGTGGATGGGCACTAAGGGATGTAAGTCGGCACTCGGTGCTGCGCTGGGCGTGTGCTCCCATTCACCTTGCCTGGGAGGAAAGCACCTTGGTCCCGACGTGCCAGGGAAGAAAGGGGCACCACGGAGACAGGAGAGGACAGGCAGTAAGCAGAGGACACAGTCCTAACGGGTGTCAGGGAAGGTTTAGGTTGGACATTAGGAGGAATCTATTCACAGAGAGGGTGATTAGATATTGGAATGGACTGCCCAGGGCGGTGGTGGAGTCACCATCCCTGGAGATGTTTAAGGAAAGACTGGACATGGCACTCAGTGCTATGGTCTGGTTGACATGGTGGTGTTTAGCCATAGGTTGGACTCGACGATCTCAGAGGTCTTTTCCAACCCAGCTGGTTCTGTGATTCTGTGAAAGCACCGTAGCCTTGCTATGCCAGGGAAGAAAGGGGCAGTAAGGAGACAGGCCGAGGGTAAGGCCACATGACAGCCGCTTTGTGCGGGTCTGAGCTGAGGAATGTCGCTGGGTTTCTGCGGGTCCACGCCGAGGACCATCGCTGCCCCGGCGGCGGGACACGCCAGCCAGCAGCGGGACAGCGGGCCGGGAACCCCAAAGCCCCCCGGCACCACTCTGACCGCGCGGCCGCGCCACCCGGCACTACATGTC
>VXAC01002491.1:0-47134 GCA_013399225.1 Rhipidura dahli | reverse complement strand
CCAGGGAAGAAAGGGGCACCACGGAGACAGGAGAGGACAGGCAGTAAGCAGAGGACACAGTCCTAACGGGTGTCAGGGAAGGTTTAGGTTGGACATTAGGAGGAATCTATTCACAGAGAGGGTGATTAGATATTGGAATGGACTGCCCAGGGCGGTGGTGGAGTCACCATCCCTGGAGATGTTTAAGGAAAGACTGGACATGGCACTCAGTGCTATGGTCTGGTTGACATGGTGGTGTTTAGCCATAGGTTGGACTCGACGATCTCAGAGGTCTTTTCCAACCCAGCTGGTTCTGTGATTCTGTGAAAGCACCGTAGCCTTGCTATGCCAGGGAAGAAAGGGGCAGTAAGGAGACAGGCCGAGGGTAAGGCCACATGACAGCCGCTTTGTGCGGGTCTGAGCTGAGGAATGTCGCTGGGTTTCTGCGGGTCCACGCCGAGGACCATCGCTGCCCCGGCGGCGGGACACGCCAGCCAGCAGCGGGACAGCGGGCCGGGAACCCCAAAGCCCCCCGGCACCACTCTGACCGCGCGGCCGCGCCACCCGGCACTACATGTCCCGTCGTGCCGCTGGCGCTGAGGCCCCGCGACGGGGTCGCACACTAGCTGCCCCGGCAGTCGCCTTCTCGGAGGCCCCGCCCGACCTCGGCGCTGCCCCGATTTCGCGGGCAGCAACGTCCGAATCGTCCTCCGCGCCGCCACTGCTCCGCACCGCGCCTCCCGCGCCGCAGGCGGCGGGCCGGGCTCCCTCCGCTTGTGTGATGTTTCGCCGTCAGGCACCCGCGGGGTGCNCCCTTCCCTTCCCTTCCTTTCCCACTCTCAGGAGACCGAGGCGTGAGGAGCCGGAGCCGGCAGAAGCAGGGTGCGGAGCCTCTGCCGTGCCCAGCGGTGCCCTGTGGCCGCGTCGTGAAACTTTCACGGAGAGAGGCCGCTCCTTCACGGGTGTCCCTGCCCTTTCCTTCGTGGGTGCCCTGCCTTCCCGCTGGGGCTGTCCGTGTGCGCCGCAGAACGTGGCTAGAGGGATTTGCATCCTTGGGGGTGGAAAAGCAGATGCCACAGAGGGAAGCTTGAGGGTGCTAGGCCTGTAAAGCACTTGTGCTAACTATTGAGTATAGTGTGTGTATTTATGTATATAAATGTATAAAGTATTATGTATACAGCGTAGTATATATGCGAAATACATATTTTTCACAACTTGCCCTGCTGCCTGTGTGTTGGCTTAGCCCTGGCAGTCACAGAATCAGAGTCACAGAATGGGTCAGGGTGGAAGGCACCACAGTGGGTCATCTATTCTAAGCTCCCTGCTCAGGCAGGGTCATCCTAGAGCACCTGGCACAGGATTGTGTGCAGACGGTTCTTGAACATCTCTAGTGAGGGAGGCTCCACAACCTCTCAAGACAGTCTATTCCAGTGCACAGTAAAGAATATATACATTGCTTTCTGCCTGTTGCCTCTTGTCCTATTGCTTAACATCACCGAGAATCACACAGACCTCCCTTCAGCAGTCTTTCAGGGAATGCATTTAATGTTTTCAACTGCTATAGGAAAAACAAAACCCTGAACTCATGTCCAACAGAAAAGAAGGAAAAAATTACTTTCAGTTTCCTCTATAAGAAAGTAGCTATGCCCACTTCTGTTTTGGTTAGGGATAATAAACAATTAAGCAGAAATATTTTAAAATCCAGTACTCATGTGTAACTTTTAAGTAGCTTCCCCTGGTTCTTCTTTTAAGGAAGTTGAGAGAGCTCCACGTATTCAAAAGGTATGCCTGTATTCAAGTTTGCCAAGCTTGGGCTCTGTAAGGAACAGAGTGTCCAGCTGTCACCAAAAGGAGGGGGAGAGAGGGAGGACACATGGGTGACACGTGGGTGACACAATGAGTCAGTCCAAGGTGAAGGAAGGATAAAAGGAAGAAACAATTCAAGGTGTAAATCAGGAGTAAAACAGTCCAAAAGAGATGAGTTCTCTGTGTGGGTCTGAAAAGGAGGGTTAAGGAAGAGGCACACAAAGCAGTTGAAGTGAGCAGCGACATTCAGAGAATAAACTGGTTAATGGACAGAGTGTAAGGGCCTGAGGAGCTATGCTGTAGGAGCTAAACCTGCATATCTGAATAGGGGTAGTCTGATTAAATTATGCTGTGCTTCTTTTTCTGGTTACGGAAGACCCATGACATAAATCACATTAATAAAATCTTGCAAGTTTATTGACTAATTTCAAGCTAAATATTTAAAATAGTTAAAAAAAAGGGAAGAAAAAGAAAGGTCTAATCCTTTAGGTCTTTGTTTACACAAGGATTTCCATGCAACCATTCACTTACAGCAGGAAAACATAAAAGGGTGTGAAGACCTGAAGCCATTACCAAAAAAAAGACTTAGGATCCTGCCACACTCATCCATTGAAATTGATTTTTTTTTTTCTAATTTTCACTAGCAATTTTGTAGAAAATGTGACATTATGATGTGAAGCTGACCTCAGTTGATAATAAGGCTCATCCAATTACCTTATTTGGTCCTGTAGAATATGTCTGCTGTCAGACATATTCTGTGTATGCTCTGAAGACAGCATCCTGGTGCTGCTTATGCTCTGACAAAACTATATTTTAAAGCATTACTTTTTTTGTGTGTCTCTTCTATTTAATAGGATCAGGTGGGTTCAGAAAACGAAAGCATGACAATTTTCCACATGGTCAAAGAAGAGAGGAAAAAGAGAATGTTAATCCACCCTCAGCTTTGATGACATCTTTTAAATGTGAGTAAGCATTTGAAAAAAAACAGATTATAAAAACGTGGTGTAGAAATTGCTAGGAAATTATTAGTGGAAAAAACTCTGGGGGAGAAACTTGAAACTAGTTGGACTCGTACTCCATACCTTTAGAACTTAGTGTTCTGCATTTTGTGCAGTGAAGTCCTGTAGTGGGATTTTGCATGGCTCCACGTGGTCCATGACTTGCTTCTGTTTCCATCCCACCTGCTGTTCCCTCTGCCCTCCTCACTTGTGCTGAACCTGATGCTGAGCACAGTGCACAAGTGTTCAGCCAGGCAAAAGGTGACTGGGCCCTTTGGTGGCAGAAAACTGTAGGATCTGGAGAGGTGTCATACAAAATCTGAGCCACGGGGGCAAGAGGGGGAGATGGTGACCTTTGGGAAACTGAGGAGGTTCTGACCTTGGCTGTGGTACACAGATGACTCAGCTACTTTACTGTAAATCTGGATGCATTGTTTTAAAGAGTTGATATTTGTTTATACCTGCACTTTTTCAAAAAAAGATTTCAACTAACTAATATAGACTTGTATGTAGACAGTTCAGTTTGAATACTTTTTAAATATTAACATGTATTTGGGAGTCTTTAAATAGGTGAGTTTAAACTTCCCTTCAGCCAAATTATTTTTATAAGAGTTTTCACCAAACCAGATTTAAACTCCAGTAGGTTCAAATTTCTCATTAGACAACCCCTAACAAAGCAAAGTTAACCTTCAGAAATGAGAAGCCTAGACTGAAGAAGGAAGGAAATTTGATGTGGGGAACTGATTAATTCTTGTAAAATTTTCCCCATGCTAGATATTTTTTATGAAGCTAAGAAGGGTGAAGTATAAGCTGTCAAGCTGCTTTAGATGCTTACTTCAATGTCATAGAACTTCCTGGCTTTTTTTAAAATGGGTGTTTATGTCTTTCTGTGTAACTCAGCTTGGCAGATGATTAACCATGACCCCTGAACTTTGCCTAGAGAAGCTGTGGATGCCCCATCCCTGGCAGTGTTCAAGGCCGGGTTGGAGGCGGATTTGAGCAACATGGTCTAGTGGAAAGTGTCCTTGCCCATGGGAGGAGGGATTGGAGCTAGGTGATATTTAAGGCTCCTTCCAACCAAACCACTCTATCATTCATAATGAATATTGATTACACACTTGCTCTTGAATTAAGTAGTGCAACTGTACTTCCAACTTTAATTTTTCACTCTCACGAATATCAGTTTGTCATAAAGTTGCCATTACTTCCACTTCAAAGCAGCTTGTTTCCCTCCCTTATCATGAGATCCAGTCATGGGGGTTTGGTTAATTTCAGAAATAATTTAAGGGACATGGTTTCTTCAAAGTTTTTCAAAGATCCCCTCTTTGTATTCATTGCAAAAATGCTTAGTGCAGTACAAAGGGCACTAAGTGCACTGCCCCAGACAGAGATGCTGGTGGTCTTTGTCTCCATGTCAGGCACAAGCATTAGGAAAAGTGCTCCAGATGGTTTATAATTGTGCAAGTTGTGTAAGAACCAGAGTTGTGCACTATTTCTGTGTATGTTGTCTGAAGCTAAAAAATTTAGTCATAGAATCATGGAATATGCTAAGTTGGAACCAATCCATCTGGATTGGCAACTCCTGGCTCTGTGTAGGACATCCCAAGAATCACACCAGCTGCCTGAGAATATTGTCCAGTAGCTTCTTGAACTCAAAACAGGATTGTTGCTGTGACCACTTCCTTGGGGAGCCTGTTCCAGTGCCCAATCACCCTCTGGGTGAAGAACCTTTCCGGATAGCTAACCTAAACCTCCCCTGACACAGCTTCAGGCTGTTTCTTTGAGCCCTGTCACTGGTCACCAGAGTGAAGAGACTGGTATCTGCCCCTGTGCTTTCTTTCCCTCAAAAGAATGTTGGAAGTCTGCCCTCTGTCTCCTCCAGAGTGAACAAATTGAGTGACCTCATATGGGTTCCCCTCCAGACCCTTCACCATCTTCATTGCCTTCCTTTGGATGCTTTCTAAGATCTTAGGCTCTCAAGATCTTTTTTGTATTGTTTTGCCCAAAAAACCACCCGTAATATTTGAGGTGAGGCTGCTCCAGTGCAGAGCAGAGCAGGACAATCCCCTCTCTTGCCTGGCTGGCGATGCTGTGCCTGATGCCCCCAGGAGAGGGTTGGCCTTCCTGGCTGCCAGGACACTGCTGGCTCATGTTCAACTTGCCAGGGACCAGGAGCCCCAGGGCCCTTTCTGCAGCACAGCTGTTCAGCCTCTCATTCCTGGTCTATACACACAACCAGGGTTGCCCCATTGATGTGTGGCCTTAAATGGGTGTACAAGTTTTGCTCTTTTTAATCTCTGAAAAAAAAGATGTGCTTGAATTAATCTATTTGCACCCAAGTTTTCTGAAAAATTAATGAGAAATTTTCTTTTATAATAATCAGAGAATCACAGAATGGTCTAATTAATCAAAATCCAAGGAATTACACCTTTTGTTGGAAATATGTTTTAAATATGACAGCTCAGATATAAAGAGAGTGGGTGATACCTTGATTTGTAAGGTTAAGGTTTAGTAAGTGTCATTTTTAATGGTCTGATTTTGCACCACAGAAGTTATCATTAGATATAAAGAGAGTGGGTATTACCTTGATTTGTAAGGTTAAGGTTTAGTAAGTGTCATTTTTAATGGTCTGATTTTGCACCACAAAAGTTATCATTAGAATCTGAGTCTTTCATTTCAGTGCTAAATTAGACATTACAGTGGAATGTGTGTAGGAAATGACTGTATGGTTTTGATGTGCTAGCTTGGGGAACCCCCAAGTACTAATCCTTTGCAATTTTAGGCAATAGCACAATACACTAGATTTTCTTGCATCTTGTTAGGCTAAAAATTATTTTATTTGTTTGGTTTACTTTAGAACAGAAAGTACTTCATAGTAGTCCCTAACAGGTTTAAAACCTAACATAGAAGTCTAAAGCCACAACTATCCAGAAAAGATTGGGGGTGTTGCTAATATTGCACACATTCAGAATAGGGAATTTCCCAGTAGATGACATTTGTAAATGTTCCTTGGAAATGTATGTGGCATCCTATGAAGGGAAGTCACCCTTCCTCAGATTCCTGTCACTATGATCTGAGGGAAAATTTCTTGATGGTAATTCAGGGGTGGAATTGACTCTCAGAATTTGGAAGAGACACTCCAAACAGACTTGAGTAAGAATTAAAAGATCAGTAGAAGCATTTGTGACTTATCTTAAAGTTTCAGAAATAAGATTAGAGAGAACAGATGAAAATGAGAGGAACCAAGTTTTTACCAAGGCAATGAGAAATACAGAATTATTTTTCCATCATCTTCTAAACCTTGCTTGCCAGTGAGCTGCCATGCTTTTTAAAAGGTTATTCAATTGTCAAAACCTTGAAAAATGTAATCTCTTAGTTTATTTTCTGCATCTTCTTGCACAGAGGTTTTGACACCTCAGACAATTATATAGGAAATTTGTTAGATTTCTTCTAAGCATCTATTAGTGATTTATTTACCAGAATAATGGTCTGTAAAATGGTAATGGTATTTGTGAAACATTCCTAATGTTTGACTCATAACCAGATACACTTCCTCTCTTCTCTGTATTCACTGTAGTTAGAGAATTAACATTGGCAAGTAAGAAATCATATTTTAAATAATTGATCTGACTTTTCTTTAGTACTTCTCATCATTAGGGATATTAAAATACTCAACTTTTTGCCAAGTCTAGCTGGGCTGTGAAATACAGTCTTTCTTATAACTAAGTGGTACATTTTGAACAGTATATTTGCCTTAGCCAGATGCTTTTTGTTTGATTGGTTTAGACACTGGTAAATCTTACTAACAAGTGATTGTAGGGTTTTATTTTTTGTTTTATCTTGCTGAATTTGGGTGAAATTTTCAGTCCCATTTCTAGAACAGCAGTGTTGTGGAATAGATTTTATTAGTGAAATCAAGTATTTTACCTTAAAAATTGTTCAGGCTGCTTTAAGGCATCATCAGGACTGATGTCTACTTCAGCCTGACTTATTAAGCGGAGGTAGTGTTGGTGATGAATTTTGCAGCGGAGGCAGGTGACAGGCAGTGGTGGCCTCTGCAGCCATGGCCCATGCAGGGGCAGCCCACCTTGGGGAAAGGCGCCCAGGGACGAAGCTGACAGGGCTGGGGTGTGTAAGGAGTTTTGCTCCTACAGGTGCTTTGCTCTTCCCCTGCACCGTATTCATATAGTAATTGAGCTTTTGCTGTGACCATTGACTCCTAACTGAGCTTTTGCTGTAACCATTGACTCCGCAGCGTTCCAGCTGGAGCTTGACACCAGGCATGATAAATATGAACGGCTGGTGAAGCTCAGCCGGGATATAACTATTGAAAGCAAAAGAACCATATTTCTGCTGCACAGGTTTACCAGGTGAGTCCCGTTGAGCATGAAAATGGTGATAGAAACCTACAGTCTGCCTTGCAGTGTTGTCTGTGAGTAACAGCTGTGATGTTCTGTTGGGAGGAATTTAATTAACTTCCCATAAACATCCTTTAGGGTGGATGCGAGCTAATGAATGCACTCTCCAGTTTGAGAATTAAAAGGTGCTGGTTCAGGTTTCTGGGTTGGTTTTATTGGTTTATTAAACCAGTGTAGAGCAGTAGAGTGAGCAGTAGATGAGAGCCTTCCAGCTTTCAGCAAGCTGTGAGAGAGGAGTACGCACCCCTCCTTCAGGTTACTTGCCTGGGCAGTTCCATCACCGTTTTGGTTGTTGCACCCCCACCCAAGGTCATCAATGCAAATAGGAGGTGACCTGGGGTCTGTTTATGTAAATACTGCAGCTGGATAGGCTTTTGTGTGAAGTTTTGAGCTTCTATATGTTTTGTGTTCTCACAAGCCTTCAAGCAATCTTTGGAAGCCAGACACAAACTAGAAGAGCAACAGGAAAATTTGAAGTTTTGCATAGCCTGTTGTATAAAGTGTTTGCTGTACATGACAAACATTGGTCTTGCGTGTTTTAACAGCTCTCCCTGTTCATTTTCTTTGTAATTTCATTTATTTTAATTTATGTTTTGTTACCTATCAATATATTTATGTTGAAGTAGTAACTATTTATAGTTACAGCTATAAATGGAGATTATGAAGTTGCCTGCTCTTTAACTTGGTTTTCTTCTGCAAAGAGGTATTGTGATAATTCCAGTAACCTCTACAGCCTTGACCATAAATAACTACTCCCACTGCAGGGGCTAGGTAGCTGGGAACTGGTTGAGGAAAGAACAACAACAAAAAACTCCTCATTACTCTGAATTCCTGTTTTATAAGACGTTCCTGTTTTTGTGAGAGTGGAAGTTTTCCATGCTGCATTTTGTATTTTCTTCTTTGCTTTTTGCAATTATTTGGGGGTGGGTTTGATTTCAGTAGATTTTACTGTTTGCTTTTAAATGTTTTCTTGAGACCAATCAGTCAATAGTTCCTTAAAGAGACTGTGAACTAATATACCATGGATTATTTGGGAGAAAGGGAGGAGAAACTTTAAAGGAAATTAGATAAACTAAACTTTAAGTGCCAAGTATATGTTGTAGTTTTGAATCAGCTGTTCCTGAACAGCATAGTCTGTAACTACTTCCTTTAAAAAAAAATCACATATAGAAGTACATAATGTATTTTATTTTGCAATACTGGAGTTTTGGGGTATTTTTAAGAGGGTGAAGGACTTCTGTAAATACTGCTAGTTTTCTGGAATATATTTTGAAGCCTCTGTATGTCTTTCTCCTTTTTCTTACTTAAACAATAATCATGAGTGTAGTCTGGAATAAAATGCTACCAGGACTCTGGCTGGTTGGTTATTTTCTTGATAAGAATCTACGGAATTTCAGAATCTGCAATAGGTATCTTTGGAAGTTAAACTGTTTCTCATCTAGTATCAGTTTTGCTTTTTCTTGAAGCCAGTAAAAATGTATTGATTAGTAAAAGAAAAAGTGTAGTGTTTTTAAACTGTTTGCTCATGTTCTGGAAACTGCTCTTTCAGTTTCTGTTTTATGATTGCAGTGCCCCCAATGGGGAAGAAATACTAAGTGAATCAGAAGTCAAGCTAGATGCTGTCCGACGGAAGATCAAGCAGGTTGCACAAGAACTAATTGGAGAAGACATGTATCAGTTCCACAGAGCTATATCTCCAGGTAAATAATTTTAAAATAGGAAAGGTATGCAGTTTTGAACTCAGCTTAGTTTCTCTTTATGTAGCAATACTTCCTCTTCATGCTGCAGGCCTGAATTTGTTACATTTCTGTGGTTATAAATCAGGACTCAGGTTAATCTTTGTTACTAGCAGAGTTTGTTCTGGTATTAGAGAAGCTATCGTCCTATGGATTCATCGCAGTTTAAAGGAAGATTTAAATGGGAGTCTGCAACTGGAAAAATTAAGAACCTGACCTAAACTGAAGTTGAGAGTAGTTCTAACAAATGCACTAGCTGGTCTTCTCTAGTAATTTCTAAGAGGAGAGCTGGAACGACTGTCTTATGAAATTATCCAGTTTGAGTGATAAAGTCATTTTGAGTTGATAAAGTTAATTAATTTAAATACTTAGATTAGCATTTTCTTTCTTCTAGGCTCAGAATGTGCTTCTGCCTGTCTTTTACAAGCATTAAACCAGTTTGTGTGTTTCAGTCTTTTTCTGCTCTCTGTAAACAGCATTCTTTGCTAACATTCTTAAGATATTAAATCCCAGTTCATTCATGACTCTTGGCTGTCAAACCATTTTTCTTTACTGAATCTTAGCTGACAACCTGAATATTACCTAAAACTGGTATGCCTTGGTTATGGCAGCGCATGACTAAAATTTGTAACTGCTTCCTTGACATCTTAATCATGGTATAAAAGTGTCTTTTGTTTATCAATCTCATTTTTAACGTATTTGGAATTGTGTATATCTTTCCTTGTTTAGGCAAAACTTCTTCAGCTGATGAGAGCTGAAGATTTGCCCTGAATGATTTAATTGTTTAAAAATGTCCGTAAGATCGATTTGATAAACCAGCAGCAAATACATATATGTAATCTACAAGACAAACAATGCTAAGGTTGACTTGTACTCGTATCTTAGGCAAACTTTAGTTTGTTAAGAGTGAGACAGGTCTTGAGTGTCAGGTAGGAATTTGGAACCAGAAGGAGCTTGCCCTGATTGTCTTCAATGGCTCTGATTAATTCCATGGTCCTCTTACCTGTGATGCATTCGGTTGTTCAAATTAGAGATAAGTAGTTTTTCTTAGAGCCACTTAATCTGTGTGTGTCTTGCTGCTATTGATAGACAAGTACTGTAGTGACACAATGAAAAGAGATATTCGAAATGCTGACACTACAGATGATCTCAAACTGTGAACAATACTATTCCAAGTATATTATGAGTATCTTGACATTCTGAAAATGTATTTTGATTTTCATTTTAAGTACTGCTTATAAAAGCTGACAATCCTTTCATTCAGTTTTATGAACAAGTTTTTGAAAGTGTCATTGTGACCTGTAAAGTTTGTCTTAATAACCCCTGAAGTTTGTAGTCCCCTGTGAGTCATGTAATGCTGTGTCTAGAACACCAGTGTTTGAGGTCTGCTGCCTCATGGATCTTTGTGAGACTGTGTGGTGCAAACTGTCAGTGGTGCCATGTGAGCAAGATTGTTACAGGGTAGCCGCTTACTCTGCGTCAACTGCCTCACCTGAACTGTCTCTATAGTCTTTGTGGTGATAAATTGAAAGAGGCTTTCCTGCCTCTGGTGCTACTGAGCAGCAGTTGGCCTGGAATGAGATTCAGTCATCTTGCACGTAAGAGAGTGCACCTGCATAGCAGACATATGGAAACTTACAGCACAATAACTTCTGTGTGTGCCCGTGTTCTTATAAAACAAGTATGCTAGTTTTCTACATCCAGATTCTCTCCTCTGAATTAAAAAAAAAAAAAAAAAAAAGACTGTTTTTGTTTCTTTAAAAAATATATATTTTCAAAAATCAAGTTAGATTTCTTTTTTACTTGAAAGATACCTAAACTTAAGTTAGCCATAGCAATCTGAAAATAAAGAAATTAATGAAAAAAAATTTTCTGCTTTTCTTTGTTTATTTGGTAAATACAGACTGTCAGCTATGCTGATTTTCCTTCATAATTTCTTTCTGACTTGCATAAAGGTATTTGTTCATACCAGAATGGACCTGAATAAGCTGTTTAGAAAACAATTGCAAGTATTCTGTCAGGAACAATTCAGAATTTTTAATAGTTTTTTTCCAGTGTTGTAAATCTCAGCCTCTTAAAATGACTAAGATGCATTTGTCCATTTTAGAGCAGGACAAGTTACTCTAGAGGAGGTTAGAAGCAGAAGTAGTAGAGGAAGTTAGGGACCTGCTACATGTGTATGATGACTCAATGCCTCCACTGCTGCCAAAACTTTAAGAACAGAATAGGTAAATTCAGATGGAAGAGACCTATGATGATCATCCAGTGCCACTGCCTGACCACTTCAGGGCTGACCAAAAGTCAAAGCAAGTTGTTAAGAGCATTGTCCAAATGCTCTGACAGGCTTGGGACATAAACCACCTCTCTAGGAAGCCAGTTCCTGTATTTCATCTCTTTTTCAAAAGAAATGCTCCTGCCTGATGCAGCTTAGAGCCATTCCCACACCTCCTATCACTGGATGGGATGGGAGATCAGCACCACCTTCTCCACTTCCCCTCCTCAGAAACCTGTAGGGAGCAATGAAGTTGCTCCTCAGCCTTGTCCTCTCCAAACTAGACAAGCCCAAAATCCTTAACTGCTCTTTATAGCACATTTCTTCCAACTCTTTCACCATCTTTGTTGACCACTTCTGGATGCCAGCTGGTGTCCATGTTTTGTAAGGGAATGTTAGAATATACCTGTGTGTCACTGGGAAGGCAGGGAGTGCTTTTAGGCATTGTGTTAATGAGCTTGTGTGCATAACAAGTATAAAATGCTAGCTTTCAGCCAGACCTTTACTCTTACCTTCATTAAATCCTCTGCTCTCCAGTTAGTCATTGGGATGGCGAAAAAAGGAATAAGCAGGCTTCAAGACTTGTAGATCTTGATTGTGCTGAAGCTGGGATCCAGGAGGTGGCAGAGATGTGAAGATGCTTGATGTCAGGATTATGAAGCTGAGATAGAAAACCTAGAAGCAGGAAGAATGAGGGGACAGTTAGGTGAAGAGCAACTGGGAGAGGGAATGCTTTATTCCACCTGCCCGCCATTGTTTATGAAGAACTATAACTGGGAGGTGAACAGTGATAAGAACGTTGCTTTTAGTTTTGGTTTTAAGTCTAGTGTTCTTTAATTGTTACTTTGCTTTTTTTTCAGTGGAAGAAGCTTGCATGTCTTTTTGAAAATAAATGTAGCTAAGAAAAGTGCTAGGTCTTTTGTCTTTATATATTTCCCAGGGCTGTAAGTCCTGACCTTCCTTTAACCTAGTTTTCAGCTCTGATTTTGTATTTTAAAGAAATTCTGGAGAACTAGTTAAAAAGCATTTTGTGAACAAAAACATTGCCATTAAACTGCTTTTTTCTTCCTAAAAGGATAAAGAAACGCCTCTGTCCCATATCTCAAAAGCAGCATGTCTAATTAACCTCAAACTTCCTAAAAATATTCTCCTTTGTCTTGAAATCAAACATGAAACATCCTCCTGTTCCCCACCCTACCTCTCACAGAAGGAGTAAAAGGGTTCAAAATGGAGCTTTTAATGGAAACCACTGTAGCAGCCTTAACTGGGGAATCATGATTGTCTGCATAATAAAGCTGCCTAATACATATTTTATTCAGTATAATAACTGTTAGCCTATAAATAGAAGAAGGCTATGAGTATTATGCTTGGGAATATTGTTTGTCACTTGTAATTGTTAAATGCTTTTTTTGGGGTTACTCCAAGCAGTTGTTCTTTTGACTTGAAGATAAAACAATTCTGGCAGAGCACTAAAGGAGTTTCATGCTTTCCCTCATTAAGAATAGTGCTAATGGCACGCAGGACGTTTCCCCAAAGGACACTTGCATGAGCTCAAACACTGAGTATAGCACTAATTGAACAACAACAAAAACTGATGACTGTTTTCTACACGTTTCTTAACAGTACAGATTGTCCCAGGGGATGATTAAACAAGCAAACAAAGAGATACTGAAATAATGAAGTCTTTTTTTAATGCAGAGCTCTTCATTTGTTATGTTAGAATGTTCTGCTTTGTTGATATTTTTAAAGCTTTACTATTTGAAATATAGAATTCCTGCTCCTTTGGCCCGCTTTGCACTGTATACCTTATATATCCTGTGAGGAAATATGTACTCTTTCTTTAAAATTGTTGAGAGACACTATGCAAGAAGAGGACTGGAAAAGATTGTATGGATTTATGAAAGGAAGGAAGAAATTTTTCAGGATTTTTTTATTTGTATATATATGTGTTTGAGCA
Organism: Rhipidura dahli; assembly: GCA_013399225.1. NCBI lineage: Eukaryota > Metazoa > Chordata > Aves > Passeriformes > Rhipiduridae > Rhipidura > Rhipidura dahli. Next base: position 33,968 of record VXAC01002491.1, on the reverse strand, counting down.
TTTTTATATGTATATTTAACTCCCAACTACTGAGGGAAATATCAACAGTATATAGAAGAGATCTGTACAGGACTTAAGAAAGAAGTGCTCTGCAACATGTGTATGGTCCCATACTTAGGCTGTAACAACCCCATGCAGTGCTACAGGCTGGGGGAAGAGTGACGGGAAAACTTCTTGTTGGAAAAGGACCTGGGGTTTCTGTTTGACAGCAGCTGAACATGATCCAGTGCATGCCCAGGTGGCCAAGAAGTTCAGTGGCTTCCTGGCCTCTATCACCACCAGTGTGGTCAGCAGGAACAGAGCAGTGATTGACCCCATGTATTCAGCACTGGCTGCACATCGACTTCTGTATCCAGTTTTGGACCCATCACTACAAGAAAGACATTGAGGTGCTGGAACCCATGTGCAGAGAATGGCAATGGAACAAGTGAAAGGTTGGGAGCATAAGTCTGATGAGGAGTGGCTGAAGGTGCTGGAGGTGTTTAGCCTGGAGAAAAGGATGCTCAGGAGGGACCTCATGGCTCTTTACAACTACCTGAAAGGAGGGTGTAGCCAGGTGTGGGGTGGTCTCTTCTCCAATGTAACAAGCAATAGGACATGAGGAAATGGCCTCAAGTCATTCTAGGGGAGGTTTAGATGGTATATTAGGAAAAATTTAATCATGGGAAGAGTTGTCAAGCATTGGAACAGGCTACCCAGGAGAGTGGTGGAGTCACCATCCCTGGAGGTAGTGAAAAGACATGTAGATGTGGCCCTTAGGAGACATTGTTTAGTGGTGGAGTTGACAGTTTTGGGTTAGTAGTTGGACTCAGTGATCCTAAAAGTATTTTACAACCTAAAAGATTCTATGATTCTATGTTAGGATGTATGTAATTATTCAAAACATGTTCTAAATCTCTGCATAAATGCAAAACTTGTGTAATGTGGAGGGAAAATTAAGGATTGCTTGATAGGTTGGCATTGTGTGGGATTAAATGGAGTACCTTTTTAACATGACTTTGTTAATGAAATCTCTAGCCATTTGAAGACTTACTCAGTTTTTTTGCCCCTTAAGACAAAATATCAAATGGGGAGCCCATAGTTCTTCTGGAACTTCTTAAGCGGAGTGCTGTGGGGTGATGATGGTAGATGCAAGTAGAGCACTGTTGGCTGACCTTTGCTGTGTGCCTGTGCTTGCAGCAGTAGCGAGTGGAGTGGTGTGCACAGGGAAGCTCATAAGCTGTTTATCATGTCTGCACTTGCTCTCAATAGGATTAGATGATGAGGCTGTAAAATGTCAGCACCTTGTCAAAACTATTGCTCTGTGACTGCTTCTGCTGACGATGATGCAGGAAATTCTGTGTAAAAGTTCAGCACTGACGCAGTCTAACACATAATTTATCTTGTGCAGGCACTATTTGTGTTCTGAGAGATTGATATAATGGAGCTTATTTCTGTCTCCTGCCTTAAACCATTTAGAGTCACTTTAGGCCTGTCAGATGTTGCAACAAACTGCATTGCTCGATTGGACAAGGGCAGTTAAGTCTGTGTGGATGAAAAGGAAGCACTTCAGTAGCACTAGAATGCCACTTTTAACTGCAGTATGTAGGACCACCAGAAAGGATGCTGTAAGAAATGCTCTGGAGATGAGTGGGGTCTGTCCAAGCAGGCCAGCTTTAGATTACTGATGATTTAAGTAATTAAATTTTTTTGTGTATTGTATGAAGGATTTAATTAGAATGCAAACTAAATGAGCTATCTAGTAATGATTTCTGTGTTTACCTGCTTGGTTTTTTGTGGTTTTTTTAGCTTTTTTTTTTTTTAGCTTTTAAACTCAGCATATGGAAACAACATACTCAAATTGTTCTACCTTTGTAAACACACATTTATTTCTGAAATTATATCAAGGTACCTAATATCAAGGATATGATATCAATGTATTGTTCTGCACATTAAGAACAGTATAAGTAGGACACCTGTTCTTTTCCTTGAGAAAGCTTAAAAACTGTAGTTAAAATAGACGGCATATTTAATTGTAGGTTGGTAATAGAAAGGAAAAGCTTTGTACTGCAGGAGGAAGGTATCATGAATTGTAAGTGTCTCACCCAGGATAAGACCTAAATACACCTAAAACTTGAAAGGAAAGCTGTCCGTGAAGGAAGCAATCAGGTTTATGCAAGATGGTGGGAAAACACAGTAACACAGGAACAGGATGTAACTGAAGAATTAATCTCTTTGCTGTTGTAGGTGAGGGGTAAAATGCCAGAAATGGAAACAAAGTTTCCTGATTATACTGGAAAATTAGCGGAATTTGCAGTGAACAAGATAATGGTTGTTAGATACAATTCTGTTAATTCCTTTCTTTCTGTTTTGCTACTTTCTGTGTTTCTCTGAACTTGTATCCTCGCTTGGTCAAACTGGTTTGGTTTATTTTCATTCTGCAAGTTGTCTATTTGAAATTTGATACCTTCAGTTCCTTGAGTTTTACTTCCCTTTCATTATTTTTGGTTCACGCCTTTTTCCTAGGTTCTTCTAGTGAAAGGGAAAACCAGCAACTGCAAAGCCTCTCACTTTGTATTTTCTGCTGCTGGTTTTGTATGTCCATACACAAAAAATTAAAACAAACCTGCGAAGATGAATGCAAATTCAGACATGAACAAACTAGGCATGCACTGTGTGAGGATTGATTATCAGCTCGTCCCTGAATGAGATGTAGATTCAGCAGGAGCCATTCAGAGCCGCAAAACTCCATAACAGAAGCTATGTACAGTCTTCTAAAGATGCATGATCACAAAGATTGTCCTTTCTTACTTCTGACTTAAGACCTAAATGTCCTGAAGTCCTGCTGTACTATTATGACAAATACTGCAGTTATTCACATGACAACCTTAAACTAGTGACATTGTTTGTCTTTTAATTCAGTTTCATACTGGGCAAATGGAGGAGGCCTTGTGCTCTGGCTCAGGAATTTTTTTCAACCCTGCAGCTATTGACATTAGTCATTCACAGACCAGATCTCTCCAGCCTTTGCAGGAACCAAGTGCAGCTGGAACATAAGAGAAGTTAAAAAAAAAAATCTATGAAGCTTTTTTGTTTGTTTATTTAAAATCACACAGGAGAATATGTCATAGAGGAAGTCCATTCCAAGAAATGACCAGGATAGCACATTGTGGTTCAGTTTTTGTTTTGCAGTCACGTGGTGAGAAATAGAGGTTGGTGAGTGATGAAGTATCTTTGTGCCATCTCACAGGTCTGTGTTTATGAGGATAAATGGCCACTGTTGGTTCTTCTGATGTGCTCCTGAGTTGGGTCTGTTGCATGGAAACAACATCATCTTAAGAAGAACTTTCACTGTGTTTTGAACTGCAGAAGCTGTGTTGTGTTAGGTGCACTTTCTTCTTTGATCAGGGAACATCCTGGCTGAGTCAGAGCTTCCTTTCTTTGGTATCTTGAGCACTTGTCCTCAAGCCTGTCAATAGTGTAAAATTTGTCATCTGACTGAATGACTTTTAAAACTCTGTATTAATTAGAAGGCATTTGGGGGTAGTCAAAAAGATCAGGAAGACAACTTGTTGCAGGTATATTTTTTTTTAAGAACTCATGTAGAGCATTGGGTGCTCTTGAGAATTACTATGTTTGGGACTGGCGTGTTGGAATAAACCCCCAAACCTTCAGAACAAAATCCTTGATTACGAAAGTAACCATGGAACATACAAAGCAGGAGGAAAATAAAAGTTTGTGAATTTCTCACCCATAATTATTAAGCTGCAGAAAGGCCTATCATTTGTCATATGTCCACGTGTTTTTAATAGCAATATAAAAAAGGCTTGATTAACATGTTTTCTGCAATGAGAGATTAAAATATTCTTTGCAGTTCTGTGAAGGGGTTTTGTGTCTGTTTGGAGAAATAATTTAACTCTCACAGGCACCTGTCTGATAGGGAACCTATATTTGTTTCTGTGTTTTTGGGAAAACTGAATAATCTTGGCATTACCTTTTCCCTGAATTTGGTGTGTATTCAACTTTAAACAAAGTGAAAAAAAGTATTAACACTTCAGTATCTGAAATACATCACTTCAACACATGCAGCTAGAAGAGAACAGAACTTTTTGGTGGTCATGGATGTGTCAAGTAGCAGCTGACTAATGAACAAAGCATTCAGGGCTTTACAGAAGAAATTTACATTAATTTAATTATTGATATAATAGTAAACCTACTCAGATTTTGAATTATTACTCAGTGAATAGAAAGAGATGTTTTTGTCCAAATTTGTAAGCTCATATAGACTTCTGTTCTAGTACTTTTATTTGTATTTGTTAGTTAGGACTGTTTTATAAAATCCATCCCTGACTGGAATTTTAAGCTATTTTCACAACGGGATGTCCAGAACATTCCTGTCTGTGAGAAGAGCTGGCTTTATCCTCTTCCAGTGTATGTTATAAAATCAATGTTTGACTTCTTGCTCACAATCAACAGTTTGTTTCATAGCCTCAGCTTTAGTTTAATTACATAAGTTTTTACCCCTTCTGCTCAGAAAACGACCTGTGAATCTTAGAAATCATTGTCAAGTATGAAGTGAACTTTAAAGGAATAGATTAGGGTGTGAATTACCAGTTTCATCTTAATAGGACACTGGATTTAGTTTTTATATTAATACTTCTACATTTATTGTGTGTACTTGTTTCAGTTGATGATATACCTGGTTAATTGTTTGCTCATTTCACTTGTTTTCCCCTTCATTCATCCATATGCTTCTAGGAACAAGTTCTTTCAGTTAACCATGCTCTGTATTCTGCAGAATTATTTCCCTGTTTGGGATTTCCACAAGAATGTGACTTTTTTTCTGTGTTATGGTAGGGACTTCTAGGTTTTGGTCATGGGTTTTTTTTGTTGATGCCTTCTTTGGTTTTGGGGGGAGGAGAAAGAAGGTTTTTTCTGTGTTTGGTTTTTTAAATTTTTTTTTAAATACCAATGTGACTTGCCAGCCTAAACATGAGGATAAGATAGAGCCTTGTCTGTGCTGTTTTGGTTTTGTAATGAATCAGCAAGTGGGTAGTTTCACATGACTCGCCCTGTAAATAATGTGCCCCACCCTTCCTACAGTGGTCCTGGAAGAAACTTGCTGTGTATATCTTCCTACCATCTTTCTAGTGGCTGCTCTTGGCCTGTGATTCCTGCTGCAAGGCTTAGGGGAGGAGTGGGTGAGAGAGCACAGACTTGTGTCTATCTGCTTGTGTCCTAACCATCAGCACAGGTCCCTCTCTAAACAAGAAGATGGAGAGAAACAGGACAAAGGATGAGAAAGGAAATGTGTTTGAGAAGAAATAGGGAGAGAAGGACCTTATTTGGGAAGATGGCAGGTGGCACTGGCATTGCTAACCTTAACAGGCAAGAAGCATGAAATCCATGTGAACCTGTTTTGTAACTGTTGAACCAAGATTTAAAGGAGGAAATTAAGTAAACAAAATTTTAGGAGGAAATGTTCACCTCTTGTTTGATCTGTCATTCTGGTTTGAAACTTCCATGCGTGCATGCATGCATGCACATCTCAGGTGGAATTAGATTCTGTTTACCTTAATATGACTCCTGCAATTAAGTAATTTCTGTTATTTACACATTCTTTAACTAGAACTAGCTTTTCCTCTGTCTTGTGCATTCATTTGACTCTTGGATTGAGTGCTCAAATGTCTTTTTAAAAATCATTTTTTATTTAATAAACTTGATTTTTGCTAAGTTTCTTAGGGAAACTTTTTCTTCTTTCTCAGAGCTTGCATATATAGTTAAGGAAAAATATCTTGAATTACCAGCTGGCAAAAAAGGACTCCAACTTTCAGGCAGAAAAATCTCCTTTGTTTGTAGATACATGCTCCGAAGATACCTCAGTGTAGCTCTCCAGTTCTTCTGTACAAAATAATTTTTTTAAAACCTAGAAAGGAGCTGCTGTACTGGGTCACTGTCACTTGTATAGTACAAGCTATTTATATAGAATAAATGTAATAAAATATCAAAATACTTAAGCAGTTACTTTTTTACCTTACATCCGTAATTTTAAGAGGTATTAATAAAAATAATACATTGTTTTTAATTGGATTCTTTGTCCATGTACTACAAAAAACCCCAAACCCATAAAAGGCAGTCTTACAAACTATTCCATTACTGGCAGCTCAATCCATAAATAAGCCAATTTTGGAATAAATCCAGAACAAGAGCATAAGGGAAAGGTATTGTTGGATGGTGTAGTGAAATGGGACGGGGTTTTTCATCTTGGGAATTATTTGCTGAAAATAGCGGATGTCCTACCATTAAGCTAAAACATAACATGTTTAAACGTCCTTCTACCTGCACATGGAAATACCCTATTTCAAGGTCTTGGGTCATTGAAATGTCATATTGTAGCTACTTCTAGAAGAATGACTTACTTGAAAAAAAAAAAAGGAAAAAGTGAGATATTAATGTTTTTTGCAAAGTAGTTCTGAACAGGATTTGTTACCAGTCTATTTGTAATGGTAACTTCAAATGATTTTTGTAAGGCTTACTAATAGTGGGAGATAGGTTCCCTAATTGTGAAAAGATGACAGTAAATGGCAGACTTTGTGCAACATTCACATGATGCTGTTCAACAAAAGGAAGGAGCACAAAGCTGGAATGTTGTCAGCTAGGGTGAGATGGCAGGAGGAAGCAAAGATCTATGTGTGTACATACATATAAATATGCCCACATAAAAAAGTACATAAAGATTAAAGACCAGAGGAGCCAAACACTTGTAATGGAAAAGGTCAAAACATGTGTGAAGTAGTAAAGGGGGGTGAGTTGAAAGTGGGAGATCTGACTGATGAAGGAAACTGTTTACGAAAAGATATGAGGGGTGATGTGATCTCTCTGAGAGCTGTGGAAAATGCCAAGTTGATTCTTCATGCGTGATAGTCTTCTCCACAGATAGCAGAGAGATATTCTTACAGATGTTGTCATGTTGCATGCTCCTGTACCTGGTAGCTGTAATACTTACAGCTTATCCACAGAAAAAAGCCAAAATTTCGTAATGAATTACTGGTCCTGTTACATCAGAAGGTAGGTCAGGGAAACAGTGAGTGATGAAATCTACCTCTCTGCAGCTTCTGAAGGTATTTATCTTAACAGATCCTGAGTAGCTTTTATCTAGTTCTTCTGTGGCTTGTGCCCAGAATGCTTTACCTGAATTCTGTTGATAAAATTATGATGTTTAATTGGCCTTGCCAGCTCCCTGTTTATGTTCTGGTTTGTGAACAGCAGTGCTGAGTGTGAGTTTGGTTGCTGCATATTTATTCTGCTTTTCTCACTGCTACTGTAGAGTACTATAAAGGGTGCAGGCTGAATTGCCATTCTGAGTTGCTTCTACTCAAACACGTATTTAAAAGGAAAAAAAAATGCAGGTCACTTATCATACTTTTGTGATTGTAATGTGGAAAGCCTCCTACCCCTTGAGGTTATGCCAATTTTTCGATATATTTCCACCCTTGTCTGTTATTCAAATTTTTGATTTAGACTATGTCTTTGATCCAGGTGAAGTCTAAATTTGCTTCTTCCTGCATATTTCTATAGGCTTAGGCCCTGGCCCTGCACAGGTCAGTTGAGGGTATTAAAATTTTTCTAATGGAAACAGGATTTTACTTCTGGTACCCTTGGTTACATCCTCATTTTTTCACTGACAAAACTATTGTATAATCCTGGCCCTCTTGCAGCATGATACCTATTTGCTTCTCTTGAAGTGAAGTCATCCCCTTAAAATGGCTCAGAATAGCTCTGCTAGAACCATCTCTGTCATGTGTCTGTTCCTTTAATGTCCTCTTTGGGCTTTTGCTGTTCATGGGTCAGATATGCACAGGCATTGACTTTGTCTTTACTACTTTTTTTAGCTTAGTACTGCTGTGGCTGTTTGTTCCAGCTTTGTTTCTGCCTTTTTTTCCACCAACAGTGCCAGCTTCAGCTTGCTGCTTATGAACTTTTCTCACATGCTTCCCCCAAATCTGCTCTCTGCACATAAGGAAAAGCTGACAGCCTCTGAAATCTCTGTCTGAATGTTCAAACTCTTCTTTTTTTAGATCTCACCTTTGCTGTAATTCATAATAAAATCACCATCTGCTAAGTAGGTAGTGAGAGGTAATTGTGGCAGATAGCTGTAGATGGCATAGAGATCTGGTACGAACTACATTTGTTATCCTGTCTTTTATTGCCTTGCCAACACACTGACTCCTTTTGCCCCCCTGCACGCCGTAATTTTAGAATGTAAGTTCTTTGGGACACAGAGCAGTTACTCATATAGAATCACAGAACAGTTAGGGTTGGGAGGGACCTCTGGAGATGACCTAGTCCAACCCTCCTGCCGAAGCAGGATCACCTGTTGGTCCTCTTATTGGACATCACAGTCCTGTCTGGTTTGTTTGTTTGGTTATTTATTTATTTGGTCTGGAGTGATTTGTAACAACAGATGGTTTGTCTTGAATGTGAATTTCACCAAGCCTGCATATTTTAAGGAGCCTGATTCCCACAAAATGGAGAAGTGGGAAGTTCATTTTTAAACAAGTATCTACTACGAGTCCTTTTGGTCAAGGCTGCTCTCAATCTGTTCATCCCCCAGCCTGTGTTGATACTGGGAATTTCCTGACCCAGGTGCAGCACCTTGCACTTGTTAAACTGCACGGGATTCCCATGGGCCCAACTTCTCAAGCTTATCCAGATCCCTCTGGGTGGCATCTTATCCTTCAGCTGTGTCAGCTGCACCATTCAACTCGGTCTTATCTGCAAATCTGTTGAGGGTACACTCGATCCCACTCTTTATGACATCGATGCAGATATTAAACAATACTGGTCCAGTATGAGCACCTGGGAACACTGTGAGGAGCTGCTGTTCAGTATGTTTCTGAGAGTACCATGATGCTTTCTATTGAAATTTTAGAAGGTTCTGCGTGAAAAATGCAGTTGGAGTAACACTTGAACGTGTTTGTCTGTGTGCTTGGTCAGACTTTCATACTTCAGAAACGTGCTGTTAGATTATGTTTCAATGTTATTTCTGGATTATGTTAGTTTTCACTTTCTGCTGATAACCTCCAAATAGTCTCACTTAAATGATTTCTTTAAAAATAAATAATTGTGAGCATGGGTCATTGCTGGAAAGTTGAAGCATTAGCTTAATTCTGCTTTTTTTGCAGGACTTCAAGAATATGTTGAGGCAGTTTCGTTCCAGTATTTTATCAAAACACGATCTTTGATTAGTGTTGAAGAGATCAACAAACAACTAATATTTACAGCAGAAGACAGAGAAGAAACAACAAACATGGTAAAAGTTTTTCTTTTCTCAATTGACAAACATCTTTCTGGGATGGAAATGCAGCGAGAAGGCTTAGTCACATTTTTGGCATCTGATTAAATAAGGCCAGTTAGTGGAATGGGATTAGATATACATGTGGGCTTTGACTCACTTGTTCAAAACATGCTTTTTCTTCTGATAAGTAGTAAACTAAATCCGTGGGATACAAGTTTATAAATTTCACATCCTTTTTATTCAGAACAAACTGAACTTTTTCTGGTACGGCGAAAGATGAGGCCACTGAAATACTAGGTAACAAATGTAGCAGAGGGATTTTTAGTGCCTGGCGCTGTCTGTAAGACCTGCTGGGGTATAGTGATGTGGGAGAAGTTGGGGGAGACAAACCAAGGCAGGATGAACTCCACAAATGGAAGCTTACTGCTGGTATTGAACTAGTCACTGGAGGCACTGTATTCGCCTTGTGTAAAACACCCTGCATGTGTCTTAGCTTCGTCATTTGTAACTCTCCTGGAGCTGATTCGTTTCAGAGGACGAGCTGCTGTCCCATCATACCTTAGCCCTAATACCATATCTGCTGTTTCTTGACTTGCCTGTAGTCCTACCCTGCCCTAAAGGGCTCGTAGGGACAAACTACTGTCACCAACCACAGTAAACTGGGTGCGGTTTGATTGTTGGCAGGGGACAACAGTGGTTTGGTAGCAATCTACAGAAGTGCACATGCAGTTGAGGTGCAGTCTACAGTAATGCTACTTTACATAAATTCCTGAGTCTGCTTCTGTTGAAGAGATTCTGCTGTAAAGCACTTCTCATTCTTTCTCTATTCTCCGGGTAAGACATTTGCAGAGAAGCCTGATTTTTAGCTTAAATTAATTCGTTTTTGCCAGAGGCAAGTCCATAGTGGCACAATTGTTTTAACAATGTATGAAGTTGTTAACCCCAGTCTTCATGCCTCTGACCAGATCTGTCAATTTGGGTAGATAGCATATTATGGGAACAAGTGAACAGATAGATGTTGCTTTTTCCTGGTCTTAAAAATTAGGAGCCAGACGTGGTTAAGGGAAAAAAGGGTTTTACTTTGGTATTTAAGAAGGGTCTTTATGGTGCACCACTTCACTGAGGTGGAATGCACTGAAATGCACCCATATGATAGACCATGTGTGCAATTTATAGACTTAGCAAATTACTATATTTATTAAAGATTTCCTAATGAGAGGCTTGAATGATCAGTGTAGTATTTTCTCATTTGGAGGAATTTTTTCCTGCATGGGCCTAATTTTCATTTACAGGATGTGTTTTAGAGAAGACCTTGTTTTTTCAGGATAGCATAGGGCTTTTTGGCCTCCACTTGCGAGGCCTTTAGGATGTTTGGTTTCTTGGTCTAACAGAATATTAGGATTATGCTAGGTTATCAGACATAAGGAATTACAAGTGTGCATGTTAAGAACACTGAGGATACATAAAAACTATATAAAAGTTATATAAAAGAAAAGGCAAAAAATCATCGTGGCATCCCAGAAACCTGCACTGTTTCCTACGTTACCAGTATTATGGCAATAAGAAGTATTGGAAACTTGGATATGGGAGCAAACTTGTAACTTTGTAATGGATTTACTTCATGAAGGTTTTTGTTGCTCTTTTAATAAGCTCAGTTGATATAAAACAGATCTGAGAATACTATGGCTTCTTGTAGAGAATATATTCTGAAGCTCAAGACACTTTTACAAAATTATATGGTTTGTTTTCATCATGCAAACTATTTTTAATTGATTTGCTAGCTTTGGACAGACCATTTAGGAAAAAATCTATCAATCCAAGATCTGTCAGATGAAAAAAAACCCCAAACAATTGCAAATAAATTTTGCTACAGAGATGTGATAATTCTGTTTGCAAATAAAGATGGTAGAGTTAGGGTATGTTTATCATACCTAATTTTCCAGAATGTTTTAAATTTCCAGTTATGTTAGATGAGTTAGTGCGTGTTTGAACCATTAGGGACGGCTTTGTCAGGGTTCTCTGTACCGGACTTTCTTCCATTGTGTCCCCAGACCTCCAATTCCCACGATAAACAACCCCGCACGTGGAGCCTGAAGGTAACACCCGTGGATTACCTGCTGGGGGTGGCTGATCTGACGGGAGAGCTGATGCGGCTGTGCATCAGCAGCGTGGGGAACGGGGACATCGACACGCCCTTTGAACTGAGCCAGTTCTTGCGTCAGATCTACGATGGGTTCACTTTCATTGGCAACACTGGACCGTACGAAGTCTCCAAGAAGCTCTATACCTTGAAACAGAGTCTGGCAAAAGTAGAGAATGCCTGCTACACGTTAAAAGTACGGGGGTCTGAAATCCCAAAGCACATGTTGGCTGATGTGTTCTCCACCAAAACGGAATTGATTGACCAAGAGGAGGGTCTTCCTTAAAATAAGGAGGCTCTTGCAACTCAGAAGGGAAGAGGACTTAGAGAAAGCTCTTTAGTTCTGGTTCGTGGGGTTTTGACCCTTCTCAAAGCTTTTTAGGTAGAGACATTTTTAGTTTTATCTATGAGAAGGCTGTTTGCAGTGGTGATTTGTAACCAAAAATACTTTTTATGATGTGCAAGAGAAAAAATGTTTGACTTTGGCCTCTTGGTATGGAATTTCCTGTATTGCTCTGTTGTATCTTCTTTCAGAACGACCAAAATTTCCATTGCACTCTACTCCAGTGACTCGTTTGTGTCACCTCACCTCAGACTGTTGTTACAAGTTTTCATCAAGCACAGCAGTGAAAAAAAAAGGTTAGGTGCTCTTATTTAGCATTATCTATAAGTTTCTGCTGACCTATTTTCTGAATATTTGGGTTCAACTCTCATGTCAGGCCTACAACAGTGCACCTGTGCATAAGTGCATCCCTTGACTTGAAACTGGGGTGATCTCAACAGTGCCATATAATTCAAGTTTTCTCAGATTAGTGCTTTAAAGTATGAAACTAAGTCAACTTTTTGCCAGTTGATAATGAAGCTAATTGCACCAAGTAAATACTATTGTGCACCCATTATTTTGGGTTTCTGTTCAAACTGAGCTCTGTTTGAGCTAACACTGGTACTTCACAGTTTTGAGATGGCCTAGAGAATCCACAAAAAGTAATTGTGGCATGTATTGTTTTACATTTTTTGTAACACAGTTTAATGCAGAATCTGACATGTTCCTGTTTGTAGACAAAGCAGTTGTCATACAAAGTATGTAATTTGGTGTTAGGACAAACAGTTTTTGGCCAGAACAAATGTGTTGCCGTGCTGGAAGTCTCTTCTCCATTGTTTGTGCTGCCCTGAGGACCTCCAGTGGGGTTGAACTGGTGTAAGTGGAAAAGGGCTAGCCAAGCTTTAAATATATGTTAGCAGGAACTATATCATGTGCGTGTTCCTGTGGAAAGGAAATTGCAAACAGAAGTAAGGCAGGCATTCTGGTTTCCACATTTATCTTTGAGGAGGGTATGTCACTGTTGGCAAAAAATCAGGGCTTTATGCTGGTGTCTGAAGTTATGAAAGTCTGATAATGTACATAATGCTAAAGGAAAACAGATAAAACAACATGATCTCTAGACTCCAGGAAATAGGCCTCCCAACTGCAGTTGAAAATACTGCATGTTTTCTATTTCCACTTCCATATGCTGTGATACTGCCAATATTTTTCCCATGAGCATGTCCTGAGTAGCTGGAATCATCTGATATATGGATAGGAATGGGCAAATACATTTCTGTCACATTTTTCCATTGTTTCCACATAAAGAAATGTGATGGCTTGAACAAGGAGTGGCATTTTTCCTATTGTTTAATACTATTTTTTACAATAAATTCTGAAAAGTAGTCGCTGTCTCTATGTTGGTCCTTTTGCTTATCAGCCCAAGTGGTAAATTAAAATTATGGTGCAAGTTTCCCACTGCAGGAAGTCCTGAATCTCTTTTCTCTTTCTTCCTTAACTTCATTCTGTGAAGTCTAAAAACTAGTTAGGATAGAAACTTCATGTGATTCTCTTGAATTAAAAAAATGCAAAGGATTCAGATGACAAAACGAGTATATCCCTTGCACCAATCTGCAACAGTACCCACGTTTTTACGTCTCATCTTTTTGCTCTGCCTTTTTTTTTTTTTCTCTGATGAGAGGAGGGGAAAGAAAGGAGGATATTTACTAAAAAGGAACAGTTTTGGGGTGCCATCCCCTCCCTGAGATGCATACATCTAGCATTTCATTTGCTGCGGCTACAGTGCAGTTGTGTCTCTTTTGGCTCAGCTGAATTTACTGCAAGTCATTGCTTGTTTAGTGTCAGTTTGTGAAGTGAAAGCAGATACTATTAGACAAAGTGTGTGACAGAGGTCTGTCTCTTGTCTGTCCTCGCAACTACCAGGAGGAATTAAAAAATGTTCATGGCACAGTTTGAAAAGGGATGAGATGAATTCCAGCACATTGCACTGCTTGGCTCGGTGACATTCTCTCTCTAGCCATGGAACGAGCACACAGTGGCCACCACTTCAGTCAGCTCCTGCTTTTATACAGTCATTCATTATTTTAAAACTACAGATGTCTAAAAAGAGTACTTTCTTTCCTGAGCAATCTTTAGAAGTAGATGGTCTTTCAACAAGTACATACTATTCCTAAAGATTTTGAGACTTAAATTTTCAGTAAGGCAAGAGAAATTTTTTGATGGCATCCATGATTTCTAAACTTCAGGCTGCCTGCCCATAATCAAAAGCTGTGAACAATTTCTAATGCGGAGCAAAGTGTGCATGGGGTGTATTAAAACACCAGCACAGATGGGAAGTAGCTAATGGCCTGCAAACCTCCTGCTCAAGGAAATATTTTCCCCAAAAAACAATTGCACTGTAGCTATTTGAAAAGTGACAGACATTTATCAGCAAAACAAGCTGCTAAACAAGCAATGGCAATTTTCCCATTTCTTATCCCATTACTCTATGGAGCTATTGATACGCTTGGTCTGCAGCCAGAACAGGACTACGTCATAGCAGATGTTTCACAAGGGCAGCTCTGCGTGCTAAAAATCATCTGCTTTTCTGGAATCTCCTTTCTCAGAAACGGGTTTTCTTTACGGGTTCACTTTTTTTTCCCCTGACTGTTAATTTTCAGTGAGGAAAAACGCACCCGCATTTAGCTTTCCAGAGCTGCCAGAGAAGTTATGCAAGAGAAACTTCCTGTTGACAAGACACATATGTCTGTCTACTTAAACTCCTGCTTACTTGGATGTTCGCTGAGTTTATTGAAAATCAAAAGAAAAAAAAAGAAAATAAACTGGACCTTTTATGATATTTAGCATATTAGGTGCTTTATAGAATCCAGACCAGATTCTGGCCCTGCCCTCAAAGAGTTTGCAGTTTAATAGTAGGCAAAAGGGCAGCCAAGACAAACAAAATGAAGCTGGTAGAAAGGGGAGGAGATAAAGTGACAGGATTTTTACCAGAAGACAGTGTCTAGTAGTAGGTTGGTTTACCACTTCCAGTTTGGTAAAGAAACTGGTCAAAACTTAAGGAAGTCTGGAGTTTGACAGTAAAGGGTTAGTTGGGAAGGGTGAAGGCAGTGGAGAGGCAAAATGGAAGGAAGTGAGGTAGAGACAAAGGGGGGAAGAGTGGCAAGGAGTGGGACAGCATGGAGGAAGAGCAGGCTGAGCCACGGGACAGCGGGTGCACATGCAAGTAGGGTGGGACTGGGGAGGACGTGGGACAGGAAGACAGCCCTGCAAAAAGTTGGAAACAACACTTTGAAACCAAGTGACTCAGCTATAAAAGAGACATGGAGTTGACTGAAAGAACTGAATTTAAAATTACCACAAGGTCCCCAATGCATTGACCTAGCCTTGGGCCATAAATAAGGGGAACTTGATTTCCTGAACAGCTGAGAACCTGCAGGTCTGGGATTGAGCAGTGTTTGCAGGCTTCCAGTCATGCTGCCACTAATGAACAAGCTCTCAGTTCCCTTATGACCCAACTTCCCATCCACATTCCCTTCACTCCCACACTGGTAGCCACAAACCTTGATGTTTGAATTGCCATCATCTGCAGCTGTTAGAGACATGGTTAGATACAGTTTTTAACATAAAGGAATGCTTACGGTGACCACAGTTTCCCCTTGTGTGCTGTTTACGTGTCCGTTTCGCTGGCATTGCTGCTTCAAACCCTTCTCTGTTTCTTCCCTTTCTTTACTTATCCTTTCTTAGGCTGTACTGTTCTTTTGAGCCATTGCCCATGTCCATCCCATGGTTCAGTCCTTTCCGTGTTTAGCTGGAATCCTGGGGTGAAATGTTTCCTTGCAGGAAGAGGAATTGATCGGTTTCTTGGGTAGGGTTGTCTGCTTGCACCTCCAAATTTGGGAATAGTGCTCTGACTCTGAGGGGAGAGGTCTGGTATTCCTGCATTCGGAAAAGGCCTGGTGCGTATGTCNGAGCAAACCTTAGTTATTCTGAGGTTTGCAATCATCACGAGCCAAGGAAAATTGCCTACAAATATGAAAGAAGTTTCTTCTCCAGTTCTGAGGAAGGTTGTCTTTGGGGAATATGATTTCCCACAAATTCTACCCCTTTTTACCTCACCCATCATCCCTTTGAAAGGCCTATTTGCAGAATGGAGCAGAAGAGACTTGCTGATGGCTTCTTCTGGAGCCAGTCGGTGCCTCCCTGAACGCTGGCCAAAAGTGATGTGATGGTTCCTTTCTCAGCTCCTCCCACAGGCCAGGCAGGCTGGCTCTGGTGTCCCTTCAGCCACCCGGGGGGGCCAAACTCTGATCCTCCACTATTGGATTTTGCCGACCAGTGACATATGAGTTCATCCTCTTTTTTTTTTTTTTTCTTTCCGTAGTCTTGTTTTTATGTCATGCAGATGTTCATTCCTCCTAAAGAAAGACATTGTTGTGTGTGCTCTGCTCCTCCACTGCCACAATAGGTCAGATGATTTCTTGAGCCCATCATGAAATGTTTCTTGGCTACAGGTGCAGTGCAGTTTTTGGGGGACATCTTCTAGCTTTGGGTACTTCTTCCACAGCCCTGAGCCTTCCCGCAGGTTTGCAAGTTGCTTTCAATCCAGACGGGTCCTAATAGTTCCATTAAATTCTTCCTCAAGGTCCTCTCCTCAGAAGACCCCAGCACGAGAAGCTGAAGATGGTGATCTGGAAATTGTCCAGGTTTTTGTTAAAACGAACCTTTTCATGCTCAGGGACAGGCCCCAGGGTGGCAAAGCATGTGCTTGAATAGCCTGTGAGTTTGGATGCCATGGGAACATCAAGTCCCAGGAGTCTCCTTTTAAGGGGGCGTGGGGATTGTTTCTCTCCTTGCAGCAAGGGCAGTTGGTAGGTATGTTTTACTTTGTTTTACTTTGCACCTCACACCTGGAAGCAAAGGTGACAGGCAGCAGGTGCTGGGACTGCAAGAGAAGAGGAGTAAGATGGAGCCATGTAAGGCTATACAGCAAATCAGCCAAGAGCCTGGAATAAGATGCAGCCCTTCAACCTCCAGCCCTGCTCCCACCAATGTGAGCCTGAGCTCCTTCTGCTCCCGAGAGCCAGCCAAGGCCAGAAGCTGCACCACCAAAATGCCAAAGTCCCCTGCATGTGCATATCTGTGACCTGCCATGGGCCTGCATTTACAGGTGGCCAATGAGCATGGGGTGCTCTTGGAAACACTGTCCTGCTCGCCTTCATGCAGTCCTGATGCCTGGTATTTTATATTTACTGTTTATTTTATTTATGGCTTAGATATCTTTGCTGGAGGGCATGAAGAGGAGGGCAGGGTGTAGGCAGGACATGCTAACACCTGTTTCCTTTGCTTCCTTCCCAAGCCTTTTTTTCAGCTTAGTCTCTGCTTGTAATGGCTCCTGGTTGATGGGCTGTTAGAGAAACGTTGCTTTGCAGGAGCAAAAAACCCAAACTTAACAGGGTCTGTGCTCTTTTGAACTGATCAGAAAAAGCAGGGCAGCTATAAACTTTCAATTTATTTGATTTTTTAAAAAAATTTATTTACATGCTGTAACTTCCCTGGGCCTGACTTCTTACTAAAAGGATGAGTATTTGTCAGTTACTAGAGAACGTATAATTTTTCTGCCACCTAGTGTCCAGCCTTTGGAGTGCTCAAGCTTTTGGCCTTGAGTTACAAGTCATTTATTGTTTTCTCTTTAACTACTTATAAACACAATTAGTGATGTGGTGTAAATTTCATTTTTAGATTGTGAGTCTCGGATAGTAGTAATTTTTACTCTCTGCGTACTCTACTATTTGGAAATCTGGAGAGTACCAGAGAAGAGCACATTACTATTTTATGTCTCATCATATGTGTATATGGTATTTGGAAGACAGGTAAATAAAAAGCCATGAGAAACTTTGACCAGATGTGTTCTTGCAGGTTTGTATTATATAGATGTTCTTATTTGAACTAGTACTTTGAAGGAGTAGCAGTGCTATAAGGATTTGTAGACCAGAGTCCTTCATGTTCTACTCATGCTACCTATACAAGCAAATACAAGCCTTTTTTAGCTGTTGAGCTCATGATATAAAATCAAATGCTTCTGCATGTGTAAATGTGCCTGTGTGCTTCCCTGCCCTGACTGTGGTAGAAACACGGGAGGCTCCAAACCCACTGTGTGACTTCAGGACAAAAGAAGCAGCTGTGCTTCGCTCCCTGAAGAGAAGGGCCTGGGGGTGGTGGTTAAGCCCTGGGACATTGCCCAGTTAATGCTAAAGGTGATTTGGGCCCTCAAGTTGTCCTGGTCCTGGCCCGGTGCTGCTCAGGTATGCCCCAGGCCAGGAGAGACCTGGTATGCACGACAGCAGAGGGATGATGAAACATCAGGCTTTTAAAAGGGATAACAAAGCCGTAGCTGTCACTTGGATTGCCCCAGTGGAAAGGCACTGATAACAATCACTTATAAAATTGCATCAATAGACTACGAAATAGTGGTACTGTCACACTGGAGATTCTTCTTCTAAAGGTCATTCAAGGGTAATTTTAGGTCCTTCTCCTACAGAGTACCTTTCACAGGATGCCCACTCTGGGACTGTAAGCCAGAGAGCAGCCACATTTCCTGCCTGTCCTGTACCCAGCTCCAGGGTGGAAGGCTGGCACACTGGGAAAGATCAGGTGAGGCTGGTGTGTCTGGACACAGGGCTGCAGATGCCTGTTGCTACCCAGGCATTCTGCAGTACAGAATGTTCTATGTTCTGTGTTATATTGTCACGGTCGTATCTAAGTGTCTTTGGCTTTTTGTAGCTTAGCTGGGGGCCAGATACCTCATTACTATAAACTGCTTTCTGGATTACAGCCACGGGAGGAAGGAGATGCTGGTTTGTTTTAGAGCAGTTCCTTTGCCTCTGGAAGATCACAGGTTTCAGAGGGATTTCCGTCTGTCTCTGCTATAACTTAACAAAGACACATTTCATTTGGGAGCCTCTGAATGCTCAGGACCCAACATGCACGTGTATGAAGGTTGGAGACAGTGCATATTCAGTCCTCTTAGTCTTTAGGATAAACTCCAGTGAGATTCCAGCTGGTGCCTTCAGTAAAAAGACTTTGAAATCCCCAGCTTCAGCAGGGAAGTGAGTGGCATCCCTAAGCTGCCAAAACTCAACAGCTACATTCTGCAGCTTTGCCTCAGGCCAAAGCTCAGAGCTCTCCCGGAGGTCATCAGGAGTTCTCAGAGCTGAGCTTGATGCTCCCTCTGGGCAGCAGGAAGACTGAGACAGGCAGCTATGAAGGTGTCTCTGAAACTTGGCAGCTCTTCCCTGGCCTGCCTGTGGCCCTGCTTTTCTGAGTCTGGTCTCTTTTGCTTTTGGGAGTCACATTTTGCTGTAGGGTGTTACCATGGACGTTTGCTGATGCAACACCTGAAAATGGGATAAGTGAGTACATGCTTGGATTTTTGCCTTATTTCCTGTGCATTTCCCTCCCTCTACCCTGTGCACACATACAGAGCACACACATAAAGATATGGAAAAGAAGGTGAGCTGTGAGATGAAAGCATTTGCTCATGGTAAGATATCCACTGCAGTAAAGACAACAGGTGACTAAAACTATGCAGAAGAGCATAGTCCCCTGCAGAGTGACAGGATGGGGAAACAGACTGAGTGCAGGAAGATGTGAAGCAATACACAGGGAAAAATAATCCCCATGTGTAGGCTAGCTTGGCTTGGTTCTGGTCCAGTCCCCTTGCTGGTTTCTCTCGGGCTTGGAGCGTGCACAGAGGGATGCGTTCCCGCACCCCCCCAGATCACACAAGCAGCACCGGAGTTGGGGATCGTGGAGTGTTGATCAGGCAGGGTTAACGAGCAATTAAGCAAAGACAAAGAGATGAGAGGGTGGAATTCTTGCAGCTTTATTCCAGGCTTATTCTCTCTGCCCCCGGGGGGCAGAGAGTCCTGAAGGGAGCTGGGCAGAAGACCCCGCTGTTCCCCGTGCACAAACTTAAAAGTTACAGAAAGAGAGAGACGTATATCAAAGATATCCAATCAGCCCTTGCCATGCATGGCAAGGGCCCAATAACGTATCCCTGGGGCAGGGATGAGACCTAAACTAGCTAATAGCAGGATAGCTGAAGGAATTTTCAAACCACGCTATCCTCAGAGGCTGGTTCCAGCGTGGGGTAGTCCATCCATTCTGAACCCCCCACGCTGCAGGCAGTCTGAGCGACTGCAACACTCCTGTACCCCCTTTAAAATACTGGGATGTTTTCCAAGAAAATATCAACTCATTGATTGTCAGTAAGCAAAAAAAGCCAGTCTTATGTTAGGAATTTTGAGGAGTAGGAGTAAAGGCAAGGATATGCTGTATAAATGTGACTGTATGAATCCCTGGCTCAGCTGCTTTCAAGTGTGACTCTGATCCCTTTCCTCAGAAAGGATATGGCAGAACTGGAAAAGGTCCAGTGAAAGGCAGAAAGGATAACTAAAGGTAGGGAATAGTTTCTCTGTGGAAGGAAACTCTGCAAGTCCAGTGGGCTGGATAGGGAGGGCATGCAGAGTTACATGTGCCATAAAGATGGATATGGAGCAACCACTCACTATCTCTGCCAAAAGAATTAGACACCATCAACTGCAGCTGGCCATAGCCTGGCTCAGAGCAAGCACAGGAACTGTGTGTTGCACAGTGGGTGGAGATCTGGGGAGTCCCTCATCTGTGGAGGCTGTGTGGGCCAAAAGCTGAAGCAGACTTAAGATGGGGCTGGGCAAGACCTTGGAGAGCTGCTTCAGGCTACTGACTGAACAAGCCAAACTGATTTGAGGAACCCCCTTGAGCCCCCTTTGGGCTCAGGCTCCTTTCAGGTGAGTGCTGTTAGGCTGGAGGGTTTGGCCCTGCTGGGAGCTTTGCCCCCTTCCCTCAGCATGGGCGAGCACTGGGCAGCCCGGCAGGGGCTGAGCTCTGCAGCCAAGACCTGCACACCCCGGGGCAACAGCCTGTGCCCTGGCCAGCTGTTGCTGCTGCTGCTGGTGTTTTCCTCCTTGTCTCCCAGGAGAAGGGTGCAGGAGGTCTCTGGAGAGGAGACCTGGTCTGCTGCCCAGGCAGCTGCAAACACGGAGGATGTTGTCATACAGGGCTGTGTCTGTACTTACACTCTTATGTTTTTCAGTACAGCAGAATAGAGTTCAAACAAGGTTTTCTGGGACACTGAGACTGAATGATTGCTACTGCAGCAAGCTATGTCTTACACCTTTCCCCTCAAGCTCCCCCAGGAAACTGATTTGGTTTGTCAAGCAGGGCTCAGGGCTGGGGAGAGGCCAGGAAGAGGCTGGCCACAGCTCCTGAACACAGCAGGGCATGACCCTGAGAAGTGGTGGGGATCAAGACCATGCACGTAGCAGGAGAGACCACTTGGGCACCTCAGCACAAAGCTGCAGCTGGATGTGCTTCAGGCACAGCTCTGTGGCACAAAAAGAACCATGGCAGCATCTCCCTGGCTTGACCTGGGCTCCTGCCTCGCCACAAAACTTGCACTGCCTAAGCTAATGCAGGTTTTGATGTCGATGTCCTTAAATTGTTTGTCTCTGTTTGCAACAGGCTTGTATTGATTTAGGTTAATTTGGTTACCCAAAAAAAGGATTGTGCTGATTGCCCTAAATGAATTAAATAGTGATTTTAGTTAAACTGATGGCAGGCTTGTGTGTAGACAGGGCCTGGAGCTTTGTAAGCTAATGACTTGGCAGTAATGCAATGGAGGGTTTTTTTTGACAGCTGAGACCAAGCTGTTGTTTTAAACACAAGACCAGAAGTGTTACTATTGTAGTAAATGGTCCCCAAATGTGATCCTTTTCCACTAACTTGGACTCCTTCTGAATCCTGGCTGATCTTTTTGCTAACTCTCTCTTTCCTGATAATAATTTGGCAAGTACCTTTATTCCAAATGGACTTTGCATTAAATCCAAGTGCAAAACATGGAAATTTTCCAATTTCTGGCAAAAGTATCTAATTTTTGTTCACTTTCCAGGCCTGCTAATTTTTCCCCTTTTTTTTTTTTTTTTTTTTTTTTTTGTCAATGGAAAAAAGTTTGTCCTCTTTTTTTAATAAAAATTCAGATAGAAAAAAAAATGCAAAGGCTCCACTAGAAGCCAGGAGCTTTTCCCTATCATGTATGTGGCTCTACACCCCCAGTGAGCAAGGCTCAGGAGCTGATCACTGAGACATCTTATCCAGGTCCAGAGGCTTGGGGGTAGAAATATTTGTCAAATAAAAATTACAGATTACCTTCTTGCCCTGAACACCTGAAATGTAGGTGAACAAATCTTAATAAAATTGACCAAAACATTTGCACAGAGCTGATGGGGCAGCTAGACTGGGAACATGGCCATTTATCCTCTCCTCCCATTTGCCATCTGGTGGTTCTGAGAGCTCCAGAAGACAGCTCCAGTGTTGTTCCAGGCTCACAGCAGAAAAAGCTGCCCATGAGGGATGGATGCCCAGCCCTGGAACACAGTCCTCCCTGGGCTATGAGTTGTAAAATAAACTCTCAGATCAGAACGGCTGGCTTTGCTACAAAAGACTACAAAGCTCACAATGAGTAAAAGAATATCCTACAAAATCCTTCTTCAGACTTCCCTGAGCCTCTTCCATGAAACAATTAGTGGATGCTCTTGTTTTGAACTCTGTGACTCACTGCTGTAATTCAGCTGTGGCCTGTGATCACTCAGTCACTTAATGCGTTGCGGGGAAACAGGCAATTGTGAGAATTTCCTCTGTGCCTCCCTCGGCCTCTTGCTGCAGCTCTGGGCACATTGTACTGCAGCCTGGATCCTCGCTTCCCTCATGTGCAGCTCACCCCTCAGGAATGCTTCCTTATGGTACCAAGTAGTGATCAGGAAGGTTTCTCCAAGAGAAAATGCATCTCACTACATTTTACAGTACATAATCCAGCTGCAAGGGTGGTCCTATTATCGATGGTCTAAGGAGTTAAGTTGTGGCTTAGCTCTACCAGAGTTTTGTTTCTAATTTGGTATCTTCACAGTGGGTACATGTGTGTGCACAATTGTAAAAACTCCATTAAAGATAATAGAACCTAATAAAGCAATTACACTGGCTAATGTTTCCCACATTCTTGCCTATTAATCGTACTTAACTTTGCCATTCAGCAGTATATTTACTGTTATGAACCAGTAAGTGACTTTTAATCACTGGATTTGTATAACATGCAGATTTGTGTAACTTTCCAAGTACACTGTAAATATGAAAGACATTTAACAATTAAACCAAAAGTGTTTCCAGAGATTTCCAGTACCCACTGAAAATGTTTGAAGGCTTCTCTGTGCTTATGTTACCTTGGTTGTGCTGAGATAATTTTGGCAGCAGAGCAAGGAAAAAGCACTGAATAATTTGCCAACTATTTCATGTCTAAAAGAGAATTGAAACCAGAAAGCTGAAAATTCCTCCTGCTGGTACCACACATCAGAAACCCTTCCCTGTGTCTGCTGAACAGTGTTGTACGTTTGTCAGGAGGAAGAGACAATTCCATTCTCTGGCTTCCCACTACCAAGTGCTAAATTTCTGCTCTTACCAGGAATGGCAGAAGAGGCTGTCTCAGGAGTGACTTTGACAGGCCAAAGAGTCCTTCATGCAGGGCTCCCTTCAGGCCCTGGGGGTGGCTGAGCCAGTGACTCTGGTGGCCTCAGGCAGCTGCTGCTCCTCTGCCAAGGCGCAGGGATGAGCTTCTCCACAGGATGCTCAGGCTTGTCACTCGTCTGCTTTTGACTTTCCTCTGCTTGGTCTCTCAGACACTTTTACCCCCATAGTCTCTTTGTTGTTTCCCTTTGGCAGTCGCTTTCCCACTTATAACTCATGTTAATTCCTTCATATTTCTTCCCCTTTTTCTCTTTTGCCTTCCCTATTTCTCTTGCTTTTCCCTCTTGCTTTCTGCCACACCATACGCACCACTTTCTCTTTTTCTGGTTATTTTTCCCAAGGGCTGAATCACAGCAGTTCTGTTTGCGTGGCCATTTGTATAGCCCAGAGTCATCTCCCACAGCCTGGGGTGCTAATCTGAGGAAGGTGTCTTTCCCTGGTTCCCTCTGCAGTCAGCTGGAAGAGATGGGAGCCTCCAGAAGGTGACTCATGTTTTCAGGCTGTCTTAAGACCTTGTGAAGACTGATGTCCTCCCACGATGTCCTGCCAGTGAGACAGATGAATATCCTAACTTAGGGGCTTTGAATTGGGGACCCGAAGTTATTTAGTACAAATCTTGCTTTTGCAAAGTTTTGTCACATGTCAGATGGATGCTAAGCACAAATCAGGGTATCTTTCCTCTAACCAACATTGCCCTCCGAGGTGCCAGACTCCTGCCCACACGCTGGCAGTCAGGAGAAGTGGCATCTGCAGCACAGCAGCTGACAGAGCCTTGCAACAACCTTCCCCCACCTTCCCCCACCCCAGAGTCCCGTCTCTGCTGCAGACAAAGCATCTGGTCCAACTTCAAAAAGCCAAGCAAGCACTCTTGCTCCTGTTTCTTTTTGCTCTCTAAAATAAGTATCATGCAAGGAATAAGGAAATAAAAGTGAAAAGGGAAACAAAACTTTCATTCTCACCCAGCCACTTAAAAGCAGGCATCCGCAGTTTCTGACTTTCATTTCACCAGGAGAATGTTTCCCAGGGGCTAACTTCAACATTCTGAATGGAGCCACATTTAGCCTTTTCCATAGCAAGTCACACAGGAACCATGAACTGCAAATGCAGCCTTATCTTCACCCAGACATTTGTTTCCAAAGAGATTTTTCCTGTTTTCTGTGATCAGAACAAGAAAATATGGGTGACATTATAACAACTCTCCCAGAGCATGCTCTCTTGTATTCAGAGGCTGCTGACAAGCTGTTACATGGTAAGGGGCTCTTTTCTCTGTCGAAGTCTGGTCTCATGATCTGTCTATGCGATTTTGTCACCAGCTTTCCTAGGTTTTCACCTCCAGCACAGTTGCAACTTGCTGATCCAAGAATGCATAAAATTGTTGAAGTTGTATTCTCCCTCCCCTTCCCTGTGCATCTCTGCCCTGCATTCCCTTACAAACACTTGTGGGCACAGGAGGCATGACTGCTTCCTCCATGAATGTCCCTTGTGCCAAGGCAGGCTTACTTAACCCTTCTCTGCAGATCCCTGGTGCAGGGAAACCTGGGTCTGCACCCACCTGTTCTTGGGCTAATATGCTCTTGGGAGCATTTTTGGTTAATTTTATTATTGACATAATGAAATGATGAAATGGACAATTCCTTGGCCTCTTTTGTGTCCCAGGTGGCTGCTACAGCTCCCTCTCTGCCCCCTCTGACTGCCATTGTGTGCAGCTGACCTGGTGCCTTTGATAATCAAATTTTCATTAGTGTGCTAAGCAAAATTCTGGCAGTGAGCCATGGGCAAGTTGTAAAGCTGGCTGAATAATTGGAATAATAACTCACTTGTACTGAATGTGGTCCACTTAAAGGTGGTGCTTATTTCCTGAATGGAAATTAATATCTTCTAAGGATTTGGTTTAGATTACTTCACTGCATGGTTTACTTCAGCTGTATAATTTTGCCACTGATACATAAAGTAGGTTCATAAATAGAGCAGCAGAGCTTTGGCTGTGCTTGGAGATAGTGCTGTGCACTAATGTAAATTATAAATGTAGAGCTAGAAAATGTAACAAGCCCAGCTGGCAAACTTCCACATATTATCTCACAATAATTGTTTCCAGCCAGTAGAGATTTTTTGTATAGCAGAAGACAGGTTATTTATATTATATATTTAGCCTAAAACTGTAATAACATCCTCTGGCAAAAGTATTATCTGATGGTGTCTGAAATGGAATCAGCTTTCCTCTTTTCAGGCATTAATAAATGAAAAATTTTTGTCACCTCATGGCATTTCCTGAATTGGAGAATAAAATGAAGAGGACTTTTTAATACATATAGTTTACTTCTTAAAAAGTAAATCTATTTTTGACAACTAGAATTTCCTAGAATTGTTACGTGTAGTTTGTATCAGCAACCAGAGAAATATTTCCTTTTACATCTCTAATCAGGCAGAAACAACAGTACCACCAGCAGGACTGGCTCCTGGCTTGACAGTCAGTAAAATACCTGTGAACAGGCAAGGCATGTAAAGGTCAGGGAAGAGAGAAGGTTTTTTCCCATTTCCTCAGAAATGCCTGGATGCCTGCTCCATTGCCCACGTGCACATTCTCAGGCAAACCTACAGCAGGGAGGATGTGGGCTTTCAATCCCCAGGGGGTGATCCTGCTTTAGTACCCCCTTGGATTTCTGGCATGCAGGGAACATGCTTTAGATACTACAACTTGCAGTGCAGTGTATTTCTGTTTAATATGTGATTTAAGTGATCCTACACCTAGGAGGTATGAAAATGGGAGAAAATGGCCTTCCTCTCTGTGGAACCCACTCAATCCACACGTGAGAACAGATGTGTACGATGGCCATTCTGAGATGACATGTTAAAGCAGTAAGGTTTATTTAAATGAATGCTGCAGCCAAATAATGACAACTTCAAATCCAAATACACATGTGCTGTGGAAATACACCCCACCATAATAATGACAGCTCAATAGAAAGTAATTCCAAATCCAGATGTAAAAAGATTAATGCAGGAATGTTTGTTTACTTAGTGGCTGTAGAGTAGCATTTAAACCCCAGTTTGTGACAAGCAGTAGGTACTGAACAGTGTGAGAAATAAATTTGAGGAAATTTGGGGTTTGGGGTGACTAGTTCAGTCAAAAGGACAGTTGATGAGAAAAATATGTTATTCTGCTTTTCAAATCACCAGTGTTCCTGCTTTTGTTTCTCACAGTTTTGATCTTAGTTGATCTACAGACATATAATTATGTCTGTTTCACACTACTATGAAAAAAACCCTGCAAAACAGCAGTATGAATCCTCAGCTTGTTTGCTAATGATCAGGTATCTCTAGGGAAACTTAATTCTTTTCTTGGACTAATTTAAATTTATGGGAAATCATTCTGTCAAAATAAACATCGAGAGGCTTAAGTCTTTTGAATTGTATATCCACTGGATTCGGACTTCAAACACTTTGAGTTATCCATAATATATGATTATTAATCCCATAAATATTTTGAATTGAGTGATAATGAGCTATCAGCTTTACTCTTGTTTTGAAGTCTACCCTGGCACCAGTTGGGTCACTGTCTTTGGAATAGGGTCAGAAAGTGATGCCAGTAAAGCAAAAGAGCTGCTCTGTTATGGTTGCAGATAAACCATGAAACAGGTGACTCTGGAAAGGGAAATGTATTCACCTGTACAAACAATCACATGAAAGTATCATATT
The DNA here is from genome assembly GCA_013399225.1 of Rhipidura dahli. NCBI lineage: Eukaryota > Metazoa > Chordata > Aves > Passeriformes > Rhipiduridae > Rhipidura > Rhipidura dahli. The sequence goes on along the minus strand of VXAC01002491.1, from coordinate 6,920 downwards.
TTTCTTTTTAAATTTACATGAGTTTGTTTTAAAAAGCTGTTTAATTTTTTTTAAAGCAAAATCCTGGCTTAGCTGGAGTCTCTAGGAGTTCTGTGGTTTAATAACTGAGTCTGGGACTTTTACCCTTCACATTGGGCACCCTGATTTATTTTATTTCCCTATCTATTAGAAAGATTACTTTTATGCTCATCACATCAGAAAACATATTCCAGAGGTATTGTAAGTACCCACAGGATTAACTAAAGCACAAATTTTGAACATCTCATTTTGGATAGGGTATGATGGTGTATCTAACCAAAGCACTGATAAATACCAGGCAAAAAAAATATTTTGTGTCAGTTCTGTGGATGACCCAAAAATACATATATTTAAAAGTTCTTTGCAGATTAACCCAAAATACCCTGGCTTTTACTGATTTTTGATTGAAAAAAATACAGTAAAAGCCAGGGTATCTTGGGTTAATCTGCAAAAAAACCTGGGCTTTTTAAAGCATCAAAAAATGCACTTTGTGATGAACTTCGTCATTGAAAGTGAAATGAGTTCTTCTGATTTTGAGCAATTGAAACGAAAATTAAGGAATGTGAAAGACAGTGTAAAAAATGACGTCGCTACAGGGAAATAAACAGGTGGTGACCTGAAGCCAGGTATGCAGCTGAAAAGGAAGGAGCTCAGAGATTGCAGTTCCGGCAGGGCCAGGCAATAGAAAAGTATTGCCCAGGTTCTTCCTTCTGCAGAGGGCAGCAGGACCCCACGGGCACAGCAAACCGCTGGGCTGAGCTGCTGTCCCCCAGCCTGCTGGCCAGCCATGGCTCTCCCCATCCCGTGTGTGCCGGTGCCACCGGGCAGCTGCGCTGGGCGCTGCCCGTCCGCGGCCACGGCCATCGCCCCTCTGCGCTCCGGGCCGGCCCGCGCTGCTGCTCCGCACCGGACACCCCTGCCCTCCCTCCCTCCTCACTGCAGCTGTCCGGGTCTGTGCTGCAGCCATGCCCCACAAGGTGCCATGCAAACGGCTTGCAAGGGAAGGAGAGAGGATGAGGAGAGCAGGTTGAAAAAAAAAATCCATATTAGAACATGAGCATGATGGTTTTTTACTCTTCTGATCTGTGATAGATGCCACAGTGCCACATGTGAGCCTAGCTTAAAAAGATCAACATGTCTTGATCCTAAAGAGATAAATAAGGCTAATGTGTCTGGGATTTCCTCATTTTTATGCCAGGCAAAACCTTTTTTTTTTTTTAATTTGACTAGAATTTGCGAGTAGAGTTGGCTTCCCTTCAGCAGCATGTTTTGATGAATACCTTATTTACTACTGCAACAGAAAAGGTCTCTCGTGAAGCAGTGATGGGGCAGAGAGGGAAAAACAAAGATGAATGCAGGAAGAAGAAAGGCAGCGTTTGCAGCTGAGCTGCGAGACGAACCAGAGGCTGTAAGGGACAGAGCTACAGGAAATCTGTTCTGTATGGCAGCAGGTGCAGGGGGGAGCTCTCATACACTGATGTCAACTGGAGGGGAAGGTACCACACAAAGCAGCAGCTATGTGCAGATAATGAGAAGCTGAGAGGCCAGGACAAGCAGTGGAAAACAGGGGTCAATTTGGAGCTTGAATGAGGGCTCAGGAAGTTGTTTGAGAAGGAAAGAGGCAGCAGAACTGCTGTCAGTACAGAGAGAGTTTGTTAAAATTTGGTGGGATTTCTGATGCAGTATGTAATGCTGTAGCTTCACAGTTGCTTTCAAGTGGAGAAAAATTTTTAGTGGGAAAAGAAAAAAATTTTGAATCTGCATCTGTTCCTAGTTCATCATAGAGCCAGAGAAACCCTCCTGCCAAGCAGAAAGCAGGCAGTAGCATGGGGAAAGGGAAGGCAGGCACAACTGGATAAATAGTGGAGGGAGCAGGCAGGACCATTTCTTTTGGTGGCTGTGCCTGTATATGCCATTATAATGAAAAATGGTATTCAGCTCCCTCCTGACTAATCTAAACTAGAAGACAGCATTATAGTATCCACTGTTAGGTATGCTCTTCTGTGTAATTTCTTGCACCATCCATCTCAATCTAAACACTTAACTACTGCCCAAAAGTGCACTAGGGCAAACTGGAGGGGGTAGATTTCTCTACATCTCTGGGTGTCTCACCATGTCATTTGACTCAGACTTAGGGTTATGGTTATAATTAGGTCAGGGCACAATTAAAACAGCATTAAAACCCAAGAATACTGTTCTCCCCTACTAGCATTTGCTTCAGAAGAGTATCTGCATCCTTTTCTCCAGTTACACTTAAAGTCTTCAGTAAAAACTATCTCCTATCCCCCTGCAAGTCCTTTCCAGTGGTTTGGCAATTGAATGAGCATGGTTGTTGAAAAGCAGTTCCTTTCTGGATAAGGAATGCCATGTTCTTTGTACACACACACACATATTCACACATATTCCTGATTTTTGTCTGAGGTAATGAATTACAGTCTGCTGAGCATTCTACTGTGGTGGGACTTTTTTGTTAAATATACACAGTGATATTAGTACTCATGAGGTAAGGCAAGTTCACCTGAAGCAGAAGTGATGAGGGTTGGGATAAACTTTAACTCTCCCAGTAGATTCAGAACAAATGCACAGAACTCACTAGCAGGATTTTTTTTTCCTCAGTACAGCTCATGGCCTCCTTCTTTTAAATATTTATATTGAGACTCTTTACCTTTTGGTAGCTTTGGATTGACTAGTGTCTCTTGGACCTCTGCTGCTCTCCATATAAGCCACTGAAACAAGTCTGCTGCTGATGCTGAGTTATTTGAGGTAGCATGAACAAGAGCTGGCTGCAAAGAACAGCAGAAGAACCTTGTGAGGCTGAATAACTGGGCAATCAAAGCACAGATGGAATTCACCATGTGTGGATTGAATCAGCACCTACCAGGAAAAAAAAATCCTAGCCTCTCACAGAAGATGAAAAACTCTGAAATGATCACACTGGGAAGGAAATGGTGACATTAGTTAGGTATCAGAAATCATCAGTTAAGTGTGTGGCAGCACTCAATCAAATGTTATAGACCATTTGCAAAGGAACACAGAACACAACAAGAAACATGAAGATACCACTGCAGGAATCCATAGCAAACCTGAACACTTACTTAGTCCCCTCATCCCAAAAAGCAGAATAAGAAAAGAGAGAGGGGCTGCATACAAGGACAGTCTGATTAGTTTAGCACTGCACAGTTTGGAAAAGGGACTACATGATGCGTTAACACAGGAAATCATCAGAGGCACAGACACATCGGAAAAAATCTCTTTTTTCAAGCACAAAAATCCAGGAAGTCCCAAAGGCAGGGAGCCATAGCCAGGCTCAGATCTAGAGTTGGTGCCCTGTGCAGCAGGTGAGACCTGGGGAATCCCTTACCCGTGGGTGCTGTGTGGGCCAAAAGCTGAATATGGGCTCCAGGTGGGGCTGGGCAAGGTCTGGGAGAGCATGAGAGCCACTGCAGGCTACTGACTGAACAAACCAAACTGAGCTGAGGAACCCCCTGAGCACACATTGGTCCAAATGTGTCTCCCTCTTTGGAGGGAGAGTCCAAAGGGGAAGTGCTGTGGGTGCTGCTTTGTTCCTTCATCTGCTGAGACAACTGCCCTGACTTTGAGCTGGAGGCAAGGCTGTGCTAGATGCCCCCTGTCAGGACCCATACAGCTGCTCTTTCACCACCAATTTCTTTCTGAAGGGGGGGAGCCAGCACTGACATCACTTGAATCAGATGCACTGCAGTGAGGCTGAAGGAAGAAGGAGAAGGATGTGTGGCTATTTTTAGCATGTGAGGCACAGCCGCTTGCTGTCTTCTCTCACAAGTCAGGAAGGGCACAGACTGGAACAGGAGGTCAAAACTCACTTAGCACGTCCTGTATTTCTTAGTAAATGGACTGAAACCAGAGAAAATCAGTAAGATGAGAGTTGATATTTAAACCTGGGCTTTTTAAAGCAACTTTTCTGAATGTTGTAAAAACTTCCTTGTGCACAGAATGGTATATTTAGCTTCCAGTTGCATGTCCTGCATCTGAGAAGGAAGGCACATTCTTGAAGACTAGGATGGATGGAGGCCACCTCCAAAGCACTGATTTCATGCACATGATTAATATAGTGGGTATGATGATCTATGAGTGAAGCAGGTACCACTTTAGCAAAGTTAATAAAAGCTGTAGTCAGTGGGCACTCATGAGCTTATATAAAGCTCATAACCATGAATAACAATAGAAATAAAAGTGTCAGTAGAGAAATACTAGGGATAGCAAAAGATGATGTGTGTGTTAACTAGGGAGGAGAAGAGGCAGGCATTCAGTCGCCCCAGGAAAGCAGGGCTCCATCCTGCCTAAATGAATTTGGAAGAAAAATGCCATAAATTTGAATGTCCTCTCTTCCTCCTCCTTCCCCCAGCCTTTACTGTTGGGAATGACATCATGTGGACATATGGTCTCGAATATCCCTTGGGTTGTTTAGGTCAGGCAGTCCCAGCTGTGTCCCTTCTTGTATACCCCAGCCTGCTCACTGGCAGGGCAGTTCAAGAAGCAGTGTAAGCTAAACCATTCCTGACTCTGGTCACAAACCCAAAACAGAGTCCTAAATAAGCTACTATGAACAAAATTGCCTCTATCCCAACAAAACCCCATGTGTATATATATAAAGGATAGCACCTTACAACAGAATGTAAAAGCTCTGTGACATAAAGATGTGTGGAGTCAGACAAAAGCAATGAAAACACATACATAGAATTCACAGTATCACAGAATATTCTGAATTGGAAGGGACCCACAGGGATCACGGAGACCAACTCTTGGCCTGGCACAGGACAATCCCAAGAATCACACCATGTGCCTGAGAGTGTTATCCAAATGCTTCTTGAACCCTGTCAGGCTTGGTGCTGTGACCACTTCCCTGGGGAACCTGCTCCAGTGCCCAATCACCCTCTGGGTAAAGAACCTTTTTGTAATATCCAGCCTAAACCTCACCTGACACCACCTCAGGCCAACCCCTAGGGTCCTGTCCCTGGTCATCACATAGAAGAGATCAGTGTCTGCCACTCCTCTTCCCCTCATAAGGAAGTTTTAGACTGCAATGAGGTCTCCCCTCAGTCTCCTTCAGGCTGAACAGACCAAGTGACCTCAGCCACTCCTCACACGGCTTCTCCTCAAGGGCCTTCACCATCTTCACTGCCCTCCTCTGGACACTCTCTAAGACCTTTATATCATTCTTTCTTTGTGGTGCCCAGCACTCACACAGGACTCGAGGTGAAACTGCCCCAGTGCAGAGCAGAGCAGGACAATCCCCTCTTTTGCCTGGCTGGTGATGCTGTGCCTGATGCCCCCAGGACAGGGTTGGCCCTCCTGGCTGCCAGGGCACTGCTGGCTCACATTCAGCTTGTCAGGGACCAGGAGCCCCAGGTCCCTTTCCATGGTGCTGCTTTCCAGTGTCTAATTCCCCAGTCTGTCTGTACATCCAGGGTTGTCCCATCCAAGGTGCCCAATCCAGCACTTTCCCTGGTTCAGCTTCATACAGTTGGTGACTGCCCAGCCCTCTGATCTGTCCAGGTCTCTCTGCAGGGCGTCCCTCCTCTCCAGGGAGTCAACAGAAGCTCCTCCCAGCTTTGTATCATTTGCAAACTTGCTTAGCATCCCTTTAAGCTCAGCTGGAGTAGGGCTCACAGTCACATGATGGTTCTGAGACCAAGCAATGCCCAGTATGGCTGAACCTGAAAATAAATTGTTTTCCAAGAGTAAGTGTGGAATAAGCATTTGTTGTAGCCATGTCCCTGTGATGCTGGGATGTGTGAGATGGAGGCCATATGTCTGTATGTGTAGCACAGGTCGTGTCCTTCACCTGGGGTGGAGTAACCCCAAGCACTGGTATGAGTTAGGGGCTTGCTGTTATGGAAAGCAGCTCTGCGGAGAAGGACCTGAAGGTCCCAGTGGAAAACAAGCTGTCCGTGAGCCATGCCCACACTCATGTGGACATGCAGATCGATGGAATCCTAGGATGCCTTAGGAAGAGCATTGCCAGCAGGTCGATCCTGCCCCTCCACTCAGCCCTGGTGAGGCCACATCTGGAGTGCTGTGTCCAGTTCTGGGCTCTTCAATACAGGAGAGACTTGGAACTCTTGGAGAGGGTCCAGTGGAGGGATACAGAGATGATTAAGGGACTGGAGCATCTCCCCTGTGAGGAAAGGCTGAGGGAGCTGGGCTTGTTCAGCCTCAGGAAAGAGGACTGAGAGGGGACCTTATCCATGTTTTTAAGTATCTGAAGGGAGGGTATGAAGAGGATGGAGCCAGGCTCTTCCCGGGGGTGCCGAGCAATAGGACAAGAGGCAATGGGCAGAAACCAACACACATGGAATTCCACCTGGATATGAGTAAGAACTTATTTACTGTGCGGGCACTGCAACAGTAAAGAGGTTGTGGAGTCTCCCACACTGGAAATACTCCAGGCCCATCTGGACACAGTCCTGTGCCACGTGCTTTACGATGACACTGCTCGAGCAGGGAGCTTGGACTGCTGTGCCCCCTTCCAATCCGACCGATTCTGTGACTCCGTGATTCCTCTTCCCCCTAACTTAGTGCTGCAGAGCTGCGGGAGCAGAGCTCGGAGGAGCCGTGTTCCCTGGGGCTGTGCGTGTGCCCAGCCGCGCCCGCACCGCTCCCTCCGCTCCTGCACCGCATAATCCCCCGGAGCCGGAGCCGGAGCCGGAGCCGGAGCGGGAGCGGGAGCCGGAGNGGCCGGAGCCGGAGCCGGAGGCGGAGCGGGAGCGGGAGCGGGAGCCAGTCACGCCCGCCGCCCTCTCCTTCCCCAGGGCGGTGGAGCTGCCTCGGGCCCGCCCCCGGCGGGGAGTGGCCGGGGCCGGGGCCAGGGCCGCTTTCCGCCCGGTGCGGGCCGGGGGCCGGGATGTGGCGGCCGCAGCCCC
>VXAC01002490.1:0-38595 GCA_013399225.1 Rhipidura dahli | reverse complement strand
ATTTTTAACCTAGGACACATGCTCAGCTCTTAGACCTTCCAACTACATACTCACATATATATAAATATACACAAGAACAGGTGTACTTTCTATAGTCAGTGGCTGTCCCTCTAATATGTCTTCTTAGTTTATCTAGTCCTTGACAGTGTGGGTTTTGTGCATCCCAGATGTCTTCCAGGTTAGCAGAGCTGGTGGACTGCTTGTTGGTTGTTGCATCAGGAACTCGCAGTTGGTAAGCAGTCCATACTCAGTATCTATGGCAGTCATGACATATAGTGGCAGTGTCACTCAGCAAACAATATTAGCTATGCAATTCAACATTACAGACTGTTCTCATCCAAAAATCAGATCCCCTTGAGGTACACATTGTGTTTTCCTGTCCATTACCCACAAAGTGCACCCAGGTCCTCGAGCAAAAACTATCCCACAGAGGGGTTTGCCTTTGCTTGAGGCAGGATATGGCAGTTTTAGCAGTTCAGAAACAGCACAGACCCCATAGCTGATAGACAGATTGCTAGACCAATAAAACAAGCTGGAAACACCTCTTTTGTAGTGTTTGAAGGTAAACCTCCGTGAGACATAGACCCCACACCTTAAGAGAGATTTCAAGTTGGAAGCACAATTACATAGTGTAGTGGTTTTATGGTCAATTTATGCGCTGTTCCCTGATTTCTTTTCTGTGAGATAAACCATTAGGAGACAGCAAAGCAAGCACACAACTTATATGCTATGATAAAGTTTATTAACAGATCTAAGAGAAAAGGAAAGAAAAAAACCCAATCAGAACACACAGCCAGAACTCCTCCTCTTTTCCCTCCCCCTCCTTCTCCTCTCCCTTAATCCATATTGCAATTCTCAAGAAAGGAAAAGAAAAGGGTTTCTTCCTGCTTTACGTGGTTCTCCAAGCTGCCACCTCCTGCAGCAGAAACAATCTGCTGTGATGTAAAGTCTCTTNCCGTGGCTCCTGACCGCCACCCCTGGGCCGGAAAAAACTCCCCAAACTCCCGCCTTCCGCGGGATTTTATAGGTAACACTGAGAGAAATGCGATTCGACCAGGCAACTGTCTGTCATATCGGAGTTAACCCATAACACATAGAAAGAATAAAATAAATGCAATGATACAGAAAAACTGGCTTAAACCCACAAAGTCAGAGTACAACCTGGCACCCTGTAGGTCAGAGTGGTGGTCGCAGTCCTGTCAAGAGGTGGTTGTGATACGCAGAAAGGACTCTACAACCCGTAAGTTGTAAAGTAGGTATGTTTATTGAAAAGTAGGTATGTTTATTGTTGCGCTGGACACATGGTGGGTAGCCCCCAGAAAATCATGCGTGCTGACTGCAGTGTTCAGCTTGAAATGTATCTGGTTACACATTGCATATGCAACAAATTACCCAACACACCATAAATTCATTGTCTGTCTCCGCTTCGTATTATAATTAGTTCAGCATCCCATTACGCCTGTCCAGTGCTGCCTGGTGGTCATGGGCCAGGGTCTCTGGGACGAAGTAAAGTCTCCTCTGATGAAGTAAACACTCTTCCTCACCTTTAAACTTTTCCCTTTGCTTCCTTGCGCATGATCACTGAGGTCCTGGTCCAAGTCCAAACCCCAAAGCTGGTTTGAGCCAGTGCTGAGGTCCAAAAGTAGGGTTTCTGGTCATGGTTCCTTCCTCTTACCAATGGTTAGGCATCCCATCCTTGTCCTCCTATACATCCTTCCCCTTTGCCTGGCCAGAATAGCAAATGTTCAGAAAGCAGTACATCGTTTAGCAAGCACCTGCAAAGTTTTGCAGTACTAGCAATACCCACAGAAATTAACCCCTAAAATCTAAACCCTTTATATCAGTTGCAGTCCTGTTGGAAGTGATGGTTGTGATACGTGGAAAAGACTCCACAACTCAAAAGTTGCAAAGTGGGTGTGCTTCAATCAGCTGAGGTGCACAGGGGATTTTTCCTCCAAAGACACGCACACCTTCAGAGGCACTTGGCTTAATATTTATCCAGTTAAAGATACATATGCATCAGTTTGCACAATATGCCTATACATATTCATTGCCTGTCCCTGCTTCGTATTATAATTAGCTCTAAAGTCATTAACATATCAGTGCTGCCTGGTGGTCATGGGCCATGGTCTCTGGGAAGAAGTAAAGGTTTTCCTCAGATGAAGTAAGTAGTCTTCCTCGGGTTAAAATTTTTACCTTGCCTTCTTGCGCAGACTCCTTGTGTTCCTGGCCCAAATCCAAACTTCAGAGCTGATTCAGGCTGGTTTCAGGGTCTGAGAAGGATCTTTGGTCATGGTTTCTTTCCCTTATCAATGGTCTGCACCTCCCTTCTGCTTGGCAAGCTTAATACATGTTAAACAAGCAATATCCATTGTTTTGCTGATGCCATGATGATTTTTTTGCCTTTTCTTTATACCCCTGTTATACCTTTTTACAACTTCTGTATTCTTGGTGCTTTTTGCCTAAATTCTTGGACTTGCTTGTTAAGCTGGGAGACTGAATACTTTAGAAGCTTCATAGTTAGGGATCAGTGTGCCCAGACACCAAGGTCCTCTCCAGAACACATTTTGTAAACTGAGATAGAATCATCCAGGGGAAGGTTCCTTGGGGAGTGGGGGCTCACTTGAGCCTCTCACTGGGAAACAGATGTGCTAATTAGTAACACCTACAATGATAGACCAGATCTTCTGTGGGGTGTGCATTGGGGTGTGCATGGAGGTGCATTCAACCTCGACATGGTGCACCTAAGGATCCTTAAATAAATACCAATGTAAAAGCCCCTTTTTTCCCTTCTAACCATGTTTGACTCTTGATTAGAAGACCAGGAAAAGGCATCACAGCAAGCAGCTACAAAACTGAGCAATACTAGCAATACTGTGATCAATAGTTAATCCTTAAAATTGTAAGCCCCCTGTATCAGCTGCAATTGAAAGCGGTGTTCCTGTGGAAGCTCTGGTCCTCCTCTGGATCCATCGAGTTAAGGTGCTGGTGACCCAAGTCCCTCATTATATACACTCAGGTTCAGGTGGGAGTGCTCAGTACCTCCCCCATGGTGGGAGTTCCACAATGGAATGACTGGGAGTCATTGCTGCNCTTCCAACCTGCTCTGGGCAGATCTGTTTTTGCCTCAACCTTTCACGACCCACACTGGACACCAATTAAGGCNGGAATGACTGGGAGTCATTGCTGCTGCCATTGAGTCCATTATGGCCCACTAGCAGACATGACCCCCTCAGGATGGGTATGATTGTGCTGGTGCTTCACTGGAGGGAGTCTGGCTGAATCATTGGTGAGGAAAAAGAAACACTGCCCTGCCTTGCAGGCTTTGCCTCTTCTGTCTTATCTCATTTAACACCCAGTTGGAGCATGAGGTGTCGGGTGTGCACTGGGCAGGTACTGCAAGTGACCCATTATTAATAGATTGTCAGAAATGATGTGAGCAGAGTAGAAAACACAGTTTGGTTACACCCACATAATGTTAAACTTCTTCAGTAACTAGGACAGTGCAACTGCTGCTGGCACAGGCTGTTCGATGGTTCAGCTGCAGTTTGAATAGCCACAGTGCCTGTCACGCTGCTTTCCTCCTCCTCCCCCCTGAGAGTGCTGTCTAGTATCAGGCAGTGTTTTGTAAATAGTAGTCAGGGCTCAGCATGTTGCAAAACTTCCCATCTCTCTGGAACTGCCACAGAATTTTTCCTTCATGTATTTTATCACTTCATATATTTTATCCTGTAGTTGTTTCAGGGTGAAGTTCCAAACCATGGAGAAGTTGTCCAAAAGCGGGCCCATTTTCTCCTACATTCCATGCTACTCATGTTTATCTGTCCTCGGGGCAGATCTCTGAATACCAGCCGTAGAAATCTAAACATGGTGTGGATCCCCANGCTTAGGAATGGTATTCTCCAGTTTAGTAGTCCTTCTGAAACCATGCATTGCTTCCCCTCCCCCCTTCAACTAGAGACACAAAAAGCAAAGATCATGGTTGAGGTAAGAACAATTTACTGAAAAGAGCAAAGATAAGAAAATGAACATTAACAGCAACAATATTAATGACAAAAGGTATAGGAAAAAATATTACTTATACAGAAAGCCCCCAACAATAAACAAATATCAAACTGCTCTGTTCACCACATTCTCTTGACCAGAAGGAATGCATTCCCCCCAGAAGAAAGTCCTTTTCCCCACACCTTGTAATAACAGGCGTGTCAAATGACCTCCCTCCGAGTTACTGCAAAAAATAAACACTGTGTCCTGGGTGGAATCAAGGTATTTTTATTTATAATTATGTGCTTTATGTATTTTTATTCATTGTCATTATTTGCATCATTATTAATTTTAAAAACATAATTTGTATTTAGCATAATGAGTATGTACCATAGAATCATAGAATGTTTTGCATTGGAAAGGACCTTGAAGATTATTAAGTTCCAGCCTCCCACTAAACCAGGTTGCTTAAAACTCCATCCAACCTGGCCTTGAACACTTCCAGGGATGGCAACTGCACAGCTTCTCAAAGCAAGAAGGACTGTCAGTGAAAGAGAGCAAAATATTGCACCTCATTCATCTCCAGATTTGCTTCAGAATTTCCTTTTCAGTCAGATTAATTCTTTTTGAGTAAGATGACAAAACAGAGGGGTAACCCCATGTATCTCACAGTCTGCTTCTAGAATTCCTTTCCTATTATTTGGGATTTAACCCATGTAGATTTCCACTTGGTTTCTTGAATTTCTTTCCCTGGACTCAGCCTTTGCAGCCTCACAGCTGAAGTGATACAAACATCAGCTGAAGCACAAAGCCATCTCCTTTGTACAGGAACTAAGCCAAGAATTAATGTACAGAACTGTGCCTGCAATCAGGGCAAAATGGGCCCTCAGGTATCAGGTGTTCAGATGCTTTTATGGGAATTCAGAAGAAATTTCTGGAAACATACTGGGATCAACATCTTTTGAGAGACCCACTAAGGTCCATTGAGAAAAAGTATGACTGATAGGATTACAGCCTTTAGTAGTAAAGTGATCTTCCTGGTATTGTAGTGGTTTGGAGTGTACACCTGACATAAATACTCAAAATATTGTCTGCAGTATCTCAATTGTGACAAGAGAAACTGAGACCCATTGTTTAAAGTTTCACAAAATGCAAAGAAGTTCCCTTACCAAGAAGACGAGCCAGGACGACATGAGGCAGCTCTTGAGTTGTTCACAGGCAATTTGCGAGCATGAGAGGATAAAGCGAGGTGAGGGCTATTCCCCAAATTGCCAGAGACCCTCTTGAGACCATTCCCCAAATTGTAGGTACATGCCCAACTACAAGGTGTATAGCTTCTGAGAAGGGGGAAGAGAATCCCAGATGAATATGAAGATGAATGTGTATGGTTTGTATGGATAAATGACAGGTTTGGAGCTTTGCATGTGTGTGTGTGTTAGGAGAAGTGATCCCACATGCATCAAATGCCAAAATAAAGTAATTCCTGCTTTCTAATACTGAAGTTACTGTGTTAGGGAGCTTTATTCTTCCTGACATTTTGATGGCACACCAAGCTTGCTCAATGCCTCCCTCAGCCTAAATATGGGTAAGAATATGGATTTTCCCTTAAGATAATTCTTGATCACATATTATAGAGAGGTTGGCTTCATGAGTGGTGGCACCATGCTCCTAAATTAATACTTCATTTTGCAGCCCTGGAGCTCCTACACTCCCTCAGCAATTTACTCTCTGCTCTGAAGGGGAAGGCAATGTCTGGGCACATTGCTGCTTACTCCCCAGGGGAATCAGATACAGTGCTAGCAAGAGTAGAAGGCCTGTAAGGGATTAACCCATAACAAATTCCTTTATATTTGACACAGGTGAGCACATTCAGAAACAGCAAGTTCCATGAGGATGAGACGTGTTTCCAGCATGAGCACGTGTCCAGGAATCCTGTGTTCTCATTTGGCTGTTTATCCCGGCTATGCCCTTGTTTCAACATCACTGTGAATGCTCACTCAGAGTATTTCTCTTCCTGCACATGGAATGGGTCATAGCAGAGGAGCTCTAAGTGTATTCCTCTTGCCCTGTGTTGTCCTCCTGTTCAAACAGCTGCACAAGACACCCATGCAGATGTTCAAAGCACCATCCACACCTGCTGCTGCCTTTCCAATGGGGAGAAGAAACCCATGTTAGGCACTTGCTGCCTCTCATTAGAAGTGGATGTTGCTCTGCTATCAATGCCCTTAGGATGTGCAGAGCTCCACTCCCCACACATCAGCCCTAGGCACACCAAAGCCCCAGCTGATGATGGCACTGATGACCAGGTGTGTACAAGCTTTGGCCTACATAAGTTAGAAATGGGGTTTTCAAGTCATGGACTTGACTTGAAAAAATCACCATAGCTCAGGCTAAAGGGTAATAAGGGTTGCCACAGTGTTCTCTGACCTTTTTTTACCTTTGTTGGGGCTATGGGCTGACTAAGGGGTCTGATCTGCAGCCAAGATCTCCTGGAGATTAGACGGTGAGTAGGAGTATGGCTCTGCAACTCCTTCTCCCTGTCAGATCAAATGTTTCATCTGAGTAAACACATTTGTATTCTATTTACCCGCAGGTTTGTTTTTCCAGAATAAGGTGAAGCATTAATAATCCTTGAAAGCCTCCTTTTCCCTTCCAAGTGTTTTCATTTAGTCCACATGGCATATAAATCTGGAAGTGTTTTACACAGAGGCATAGATCCAGTCAGCTTATATGTGGCCAAGGAGCTGCATTCTATGTTTTCCAGTGAGTGATTTTGGCAGTATTTTTAGGCTCTTGTTTAAGAAAGGAGAGATGTGATGAGCTCACATTTTCTGCTGCCATGCACAGCCATCCTTGCTCATAAGCACGTACCTCGCTGCTCCTCCTCTCTCAAATAAGGTTGTGGAACATAGAAGGGCCATGAGCTCATGGATTCTTTTTCTTTCCAGGGCATATTTATGACTATTAAAAATAAAGAAAATTTTTAAATGAAGGATAAGGTCTGAAACAGCAAGTACCCTCCTCTCGCCACTCAAGATCCCTCTCATGCCCTTGCCTACAGACAGTGACCCAAGGACTTGTGCAAGGATCACAACATTGCTCAATAAAGAGCAGGAGAAGCACCATAAAACATCATAGTATTAAGCACAGACATTAAACCAGGAATGAAATATCCCGTCTTCAAGACTCAACATCGCTGCAGCTGCTCTATTAATTTGGATACATCAGACAGCTGGATGCAGAGGAGTTTGGATCTGTTCCAGTTCCTTTCTGGGTCAACATAACCTTTGGCATCAGGGTCCCAGCACAACCCTGAAGTGGGCTAGATACACAAATAAGTACTCACTGAAACTCGCTGAGACCTCACTGATCCCAGTTACCACCTGCAGCACTTAGTGTTGCTGTCTCAGCAATGGGTGTATCTGTGAGAGGACATCCCTCCCCCTGGGAGGTGTATGCTGGAAGACAAGCCCTTAGCTTTGTTGGGACCAAACAAGTCAAGATTCCTGTTTTCTTTTTCTGGTTTTACTTCTTCATCCAGTCTGGCCAGACCAGGGCTGATGGCACAGCATGATTTCACACAAGGCCACCAAAATTCTGTTTGAACAAATTAACTGCAGTGCCTGATTTCAAATGAGTAATGATGTTGAACACTACTTCTGTGGTTAAACATGACTATCCCAGCAGATATGTACCTTTCTCTCTGAGCAGTACTGTGTCAACAAGAGCTCACGTCTTCCAGCCTCCCACCCTGTCAAAGCACACAAGTGCACACAAGCATATGAGGCAATATTGTCTGATGAAGTTTGAGAACCTGAGTTTTCAACAGGAAAGTCAACAGGAATTACTTCTTGGACACTTCTAGTATTTGAGTTGTGAAGAATGAAGAGTTACAACTTGTTTTTGAAAGCTGAAAACTCAACCTTCAGCTCCAGCCCATAAACATGGAATCAGCTTTCTTAGAGAATCCTGTGAAGAACATCTTTGCTGACAACTTTTAATGCAACACCCTTCAACAGCAAACAAATATCATTTGGATGAAGGTGGAAATTGTCTTTGGAAACCATTCTGAAGAAAGCAGAAAAATATGTTTTTCTTTAGCTAAGGGGGTTCTTCCTCCCTTGAATTGCTAATATTATTTGTCTTAATACACATCTATGTGTGTTAGAAGTGTTCATAACATTAGCCCTCAAGAAAATGAAAGAAAAAAGTTACTTTTTTAAAAAAAACCCTTTTTCCCCTATGCTTATACCTATACAACTCTTAGTATCTTTATCAACTTTGCTAAGTTGTTTAAATCAAAAGGAGGGTGACCAGTGCTTTTACTTAGTATCTTTGGTAATTCTTTTATTTATCAAACAGGTTATTGCATTTCCTAGAATTAAAAAAAAAAAAAAGTATTTTTATATTTGCTTGCCTAACTGAGCAAAGTATTTAAAGTAGTGTGAAATCAGTAACCTGACAAGATCAGGAAGGAACCATGCCTCTTGGGGTACTTGAGAACTAATACAGGTGAAAGGAACACTCTTAATGTGTATCATCCTACAGATATCTTAAGTGCAGTCCTCATGAGCAATGCATGCTTAAATAGAAAACCTCCGTGTAGTTGACTATGCAGAGGCGCCAAAGGAGATGTGGGAAATGCTAAATAACTTCTGTAAGTAAGAAGTAATAAGCTTCTACATCAAACCTGCCACAGTCACTGGGAGTCTCATATCTCTTGCACAAACTTGCACATCTCTTGCACCAGTTCCTGACCTCTCTCTTTCCTGGGCTGTCACCAAATAATGATGAGCCCAGAGAACTCTTTTTGGAAAAACAGTGTTTCCAGAGAAAATATCCAGGGCGATTTAAAGTACAAATTGTTTTTACTTGTGCCGATACTCACATTGCATGTGCAACACAGCTTGATCTCTTTTCCAAAAGGGCAACTGCTGTATCACCCAAAGTTTACTTTAGTGCTTACTTTAGAGCTCAGGATATCATCTTTTTGTTTGGAAGGCTTACTTTATATGTTACAGGTAACAAGGTATGATGGTTTGGGCTGGGGTAGAGTTAATTTTTGTTGCTGTGGCTGGTTTGGGGCTGTGTTTGGATTTGTGCTGAACACAGGGTTGATAACACAGAGATGTTTTTGTTATTGCTGAGCAGGGCTTGCACAGAGCTAAGACCTTCTCTGCTTCCTCTTCTTTCAGCAAGGATGTTGGGGGTGCATGGGAGGGTGGGAGGAGACACAGCTGGGACAGGTGACCCCAACTGACCCAAGGGATATTCCAGACCACGGGACAACGTGCTCAGTGTATGAAGTAGGGGGAAGAGGGAGGAAGGGGGAGGGGGGTGTTTGGGGTGATGGTGTTTGTCTTCCCAAACTTTACCTGTGATGGGGCCCTGCTCTCCTGGACATGGCGGAACTCCTGCCAGCCCATGGGTGGCAGTAAATGAATGCCTTGTTTAGCTTTGTGCGTGTGTGTGGCTTTCATGTTCCCTATTAAATTAATCCCCTATTAAACTGTCTTTATCTCAACCCACAATTTTCTAGCTTTTTATCCTTCTCATTTTCTCCCTGATCCTGCTGTTGGAGGAGTAAGCAAGTAGCTGCCTGGGGCTTGGCTGCTGGCTGGGGTCAAACCACAACAGAAGCTAATGTTATCAAAGACAACTGGAAAATCTGTGGTCAAGGCCACTATCTTCCCTGTATCACAGAACAGTCAAACCTGGGGCCACACTGGGCACGGCCAAGAGTAATCAGACAGAAAAGACCCATCAGCATCAGTCATTTCTGAGCGGAATATGTGAGAACTGAGCTTTATATGGCCAAAAAAAGGTATGTACTTCTTAATTTTGCTTTAAATATGCTCATGCTAATGAGATGTTTAAAATCTGTGTCAGCTCATAGTGAAAATATGCTGGGCAGTGCTCTTTTCTTCATGCTAGTTTTCAACGTCCAGGCTGACCCATACTGAGAGCAGACTGGGCACTAGGTGTATCAAAACAAGCTAAAAGATGAAACAAGAAAAAAAAACAGCGACTAACGCATGATGGCATGGGTGCATGTGGATCTGGGATACAGGAACAATGGATCTAGCAGTTTACAAGTCCATCTTCTGCAGTGAACCCATGGATGGCTGTTCTAAGACAACATCAAAGTGTTATGGACTTTTTGACATAAATATGGCTTTTTGGCCCTGCTGCATGTATCTTGCAGTACCCCAGTCCTGGGACACGAGGAGGGATGTGCAGACTGGGAAAGCCACTTCAATGAACAGGCACATGGAGCCAGCTCGGTGGTGCTATTCAAGCCTTATGGTTTTAACAGCTTCTTATCTGTTTATAAACTTGTTCTGAGTTTGGAAAGTAGGGTGCATTGAGCATATTGCCAACCCACGTCACCTCTTCAGTACAAACATGGAAATATGCTGCAAGATATTTGATGTACTATGAAAGATGCTTAAAAAATTGGAAGGTTGTGGGGGGATTAGGGGCAGGCAAGAGGTTAGCTCTGTTCCCCAAACTGTCCCCTGAGAGAGACAGATCGGGTGCAGGGATTCTGCTAGCCTTCCTCTATTCTGCCCTGTGCAGCCGTATAGCTGTGGATTGCGCTATGCCCACACCTTATCCGGATAGCTAGTATATTACCAGAGACGAGAAACCAGAGAGCTCTATGAAGTTCCACAGGTTTTAATGCTCCGAGACAGCGTTGAGTAGAGCCAGGGTGAGGGAGAGCCAGGGAAGCCGCAGAGCCGAGAGCGGAGAGAACTGGCCATGTGTGCGAGCCACTTTTGCCAACTCGGTTCCACACCCCAGGGGTGGTACAAAGGCGGGGTCGAGGAAGGGAGCCAATGGCTGGGAGAATGGGGTGGTACAGGGTGGGGCTTGGGAGATACACCAATGGGGAGAGGGAAGGGGCAGGGCAGAGGGCCAAGGCAGGCTGGAGATCTGGGGCAGGAAACAGCCACACAGGCTGCTGGGAGATGTAGGATTTCACAAAGTCTGGGGTGTACAGTTACAATTGAGCCACGGAGACAAGAGAAGAGGCTGCTCCTTTACAGAAACACGGGGGGAAGCATTACTCAATTCCCTGAGTTTTTCCACCAACCTAACTCATACATTTTTCCTGGTTCAGTGGGAAGGTCATTGACTCCAACAGATGCTTCTATATTATAAACTAGCAAAGGAACACCCTGTTTACTGTGACCCACAAGTATGCCTGGGCACATTATGGTAGCATGGTTTNCCCCCCACTTTAATAAAATCTCTCTGTGCAAGAGATTCACTTATTCAGTCCCCATGTTTCCCATTCTGCATATCTGCCCGGTGGCAGCATGGATACCCCTGTTTCTGCCACAGCCTTCAGCAAATAGAGCTGTATCAACAGACAGCTCATGAAACTGGACAGCCCAACTATTGTGACCTTCAGCAACACAAGTTTGTTAGTAAATGTATCCTAATGTTCATCCCCTTATATAAAGTAACTATTGCCAAAGATTTCAGCTGAGGTTTAGCTCTTTGCTGTGGGCTGTTTGCACTTCAGGACAAGAGACAGGAATGCTTACTAATATGGTGCACACTCTAAGTGGTCACATCTCTAGACTGAACTTGAACCATATACATCAGTTCCAGAACAATTATGGAAAATAAATTGATCCAACTCTATTTTATGCCACTGGAGGGCATTCACTGCCCTTAAAAATTCCCCTGCTGCAGTTCGCAAGCAGCAGTTGCTGCAACATGGCACACGGTGAGTCTGTGTTGTTCTATTTTAAACCACACAATGCCAACATAACACATTGTGCCATGCTTTCCAGCATCTCCCCCATGGAAGCTCCCAAGGAAATCAAGACTCTTCTCCATTAACATACATGAGAATGCATTTCACCTGGGTGTCCAGCACAACCCCGATGAAGTCAGGAGATTTATTCAACAGCTTATCACTCAAGACTCCAGCTGGGGAGCAGCATTTAGCCTCTGTCCTGAGAGGCAACAAGGCCACTTCTTTGGTACTTGCATTTTTGCAGCTCTGGCCCAGCAGCTGCACAGTCCTACCACTCAGTATGTTGTTACTCCCTTAGATGCAATCCAAGCCGAAAGTGCTGTCGAATATCTGACGCCATAGATTTTGTTAAGCAGGCTGCAAAGAACTGCATTCTTTCCACTGGGAAAAGTGGAGATAAGCCTCTTTAAAGATCACATCACCGAGGCAATCAAGTGCTCCCACAGTTGAGAGAGCAGCAGAAATTGGATTTCTGAGTTACTCAGACCTGTGTCACCTCTCTGGGGAGTTATTTATTAAGAAAATGTTTTTAGGCTCAAAGCAGAAAAGCTGATCCTTTAAAATACCATTTAGCACAACAGAAGCACTAGGTCCTGGCATTGCCAAAAATTGAGACTGTCCCTGCTCCAAGGATCTTGCTAGCAACACCAGGAGTTTCAGACGAAAGCTTTTGCTTTCCAAGGTCTGTGAAAGGCTTCCAGTCTCCAGGATTAATATCTTTTCAAGGAATTTCCCTAAGGGTGTGTGAATAGTGCAGCTTTGTCTGGGCAAAGACATCTTTCATGAGTGTTTGTTAAGACAGTCTTCTGCTCAATGTTCCCTCAGCTTTGCATTTAAGAACACTGGAAAATCATGCTGGCATCAAATAACAGCCCTCTATAACAGTCTTCATCATCCTGCAAGAGTTTTCTATTATTGTGCTTCCTTTAATTGGACTTTTCTGCTTAATATATTGCACGTGTTTAAAAAAAAGTATAGTTGAGGCTTAAATATGTTCAGACTTGCAGCTAAGTTGTCCATTAAGAGCTTAAACCTGAAGTGCCATTTGGATCTCTGCAACCACTTCTATTCTTAAGTAACTTTATAATCAGAAAAAGACAGAGTAATCAGCAGTATGGGCACTGATATATAATACTTATATGGTACACAGCTGTCATCAGAGCACAAAACTGTGTCTGTGAGGTTACTACAGCATAGAATGACCTGTTCAGTACCTTTCAATAAAATTTATTATATTTTAAACTGGGCAGTAATAATTATGCATTGCAATTTTCATGTGTTAATTATTTATTAGAACTCTTCCATAAATTTAAATTATGTCTGCTTATACATCTGCATGTCTATATATAGATACAGCATAAATATTTCTATATTTATCTACATATATTATCTGCTGGAAAAATTATTACATGAAGAAGAAACAAACAGAATGGAGTTTAATTAAACTCTATTAAAATTTACCATGTTTCCTGATTGGCTATACATTGTTCAAACAATTGTCGTAATAGAGCAGAATTCCAATGAAATTAATTTTAATTACCTTGTTCTTAACAGTACATCAAAACTTCCTTGGCAATTACTATGCAAAATATAGAGAACAGAACCACATCTTTTCAGCAATAAACTAATAAAAATTGCCTCAGTGTTTTTATTTAAAGTTCTCTGAAGAAGTAACAATTACCTGATTCTCCCATGAAGTATTTCTGGGATGAATATTTGNATATATAAATCAGTCTCTAAATTTAAGGATGCCAGTTTTTTGTCTTCTCAGTTTTCAAGAAGATTAAGTGTTTCAAGATTCTCTTTCTCTACGCTGAAATTGGCTTATTTAAAGATGCAGTTTAAGTTATATTTTCTGAGACATTTTCTAGCTCTAAATGACTCATTCTAACAGGTGAGAAAAATGGAATAATAAAAAGTTTTTAAAAATTGAAAAGGAAAAAAGCAAACTGTAAAAAAAACCCAAATCAAAGCAAAAACCGCCATCACCACCTTTAAGTGGGTTTTTGTTTTGAAAAGGAGATCTTCATAATGATATTGAAGCTCTTTACTAGCAGAAGTGTTACTTTTCTCATTTGTGAGCTTCTGTATTTGGAGAGATGAGAAATTGTCAAGGGATGTCCTCAGAAATTTTCAGCAGCAGCTAACATGCAGGTTTCCATCTGAAAATTATTTGCGGTACTTTCACTTGATATTAGAACATTTTGGGGTTTTTTTTGAAGTGAAATGCAATTGACGTGTTCAGGAAAGTTTCCTGTCTGACCATCCAAGAGCCACTGCTGAAGTCAGACCTGCACCACCTGAGCTGGGATTGAGGCCATTCCCAGCAGGCTCCAGTGAGCTGATGGGTGCCCCTCTCAACTGCCTGCACATCCCACACTCACAAAGTCAGAACAAGGTTTCCCACCAAACCAGATCCACACCAAACACCAAAGTGTTTCTGCAGTTTTTCTTGTTTTTAAACAAGAAAAACAGCAGAAATACTTTGGCACATTTGATTGCTTCATGCCCAGGCAGAAGATATCCCCTACAGAATCACTGTAGAGAGAAATTGTTTCTTAAATCATGCTTTAAAATCAAATCTCTCTTGCTGTGTCATTTCAAAACATGACTATTTCCTATCTCTCCATATGACAGCATTAGCATTCCTGCCTTTCAGAGAGTTAGATGTGACAATGGGGAGAATTGGATATGTGCGAATATAATAAATTCTTTCCAATCTTGATTAAAAAGGGGAAAGGTTTAAGAGACTGACTGCCTATTAGAAATATTCTCCTTTTTTGGGGGGCTCATATATACATGTCATAGCAATGGACAGTAGTAAAGCCCCAGTCCTCCCTTGGCTTTACAACTGTTTATTTAAAAGGGGCTTAAGGTACCCCTGATGTGGCAGAAATGAGAACTAGACTAAAGTTCTCAGGAGGTTAAAATACAAACTTTACTGGCAAACTTTAGAAGATCAGAAATTGCCAAAATTTAAAGCAAATATTCAATCAAAATAAAACATTTCATACAGCACTCAGCAAACTCTCGCCCATCCTACCTTAAATTACCCAGATTTCAAGAAGATGAAATTAGGAGACAAAAAGGAGAGAAAGAGAGAAAAAAGATACAGCTGCCACCCTTGGATCCAGCAGCCATAAAATTCAAGAGCAATAGTGATGCAACCACCTGCATCTTTGTGCAGTGGTTTTTATCTGCTCTGGCTTCCTGCAGCCACCCTCACCCACGTCCCTCTTCCATCAGGTGGGGCTTCTGCTCTGATCACCACTCTGGGGCTAAATTGGGGCTCCAAGGAGGCATTGCTTCCTGTGTGCCAGAGCCTGACTGCTGCACTTTTGGCTCTAAAGGGCACTATTCCACCTTCATGGAATTTGATCTGCCCCCTCCCTTACACACCTCTTACTTGTTTTGAGCCAGTAATCATTCTTTTTTTCCAGTCTCTCACAACAGTGAAGAAAGCTTCTATAGCAGTTGCCTAGGACATATTAACCCTAAATCATAAACATAGAATGGTTTGGGTTGGAAGGGACTTCAAAGATCATCTCCATTCAACCCCTCTGCCATGGGCAGGGATACCTTTCACTATCCCAGGTTGCTCAAAAGCCCTGTCCAGCCTGGCCTTGAACACATCCAGGAATGAGGCAGCCACAGCTGGACGGGGCAACCTGTGCCAGGGCCTCATCACCCTCATAGTGAAGAATTTCTTCCTAAATCTAATCTGAATCTACTGCTTTTCAGTTTAGAGCCATTCCCCCAGTCCTAAATGCTCCAGTGCAGCCAAATAAGAGCAAAGGCTTTTGTAATTTGTCTGTCCCTGACAAGAATATACCATACAAGAACGTATATATTCCCTTCTCTTGCCTTGTATATGCACATTAGTTACTCTACATAATACCATATAAAAACATTTTAAATATAACTCTGAAAAACAACTGTTAGTGTTGTAATTTTTGAAATACCCTCAAAAGACTTGAATGCTGTATGCCTCAAAACAGTTCGAAATACCTTTGAAGTATCTATTTTCAAACACTGTCATAGGAACTGACATGCTGAGTGGAATATAGTTCACTCTAGTACAGCTGTTACCAAAAATTGCTAAAAATAAAAACTCCTTAACACTAATGTAGCACCAAGAAGCAGACGTTCTTTATTCGGCCAGATGCATAAGGAAATATCTCCTCTGAAATCTCATATAGTATAAAAGGAACTTTTGATTAAGAAAAAAAAATAAACTAATTTGGCTACTTTGTATTCAGTATCTATGTTTTTCTTCTTCTTCAGATCCCAAGTATGCAAAACTCTACTAAATGCAACATATTTGTCCATATATCAACTAAAAAGTCAGAGGCCAAGATGCAATCTAAAACATGAGCCAGACTAGCAGTGCTGACATAGTGGCAAGGGACAAACATGTAAGATAAGGGACAGCCTGCTTGGGCTGTCATTCCTTCATGCTATTCCTTCCTGAGACACAGCACACACAATCTGGCAAACTCCAAAGAGTGCCCCAGTGAAATGGGGCAGATGCAGAGAGTAATGGGCCACCAGAAACCCTTCCCTTAACTTCAGTGAGTCTTATCTGCAGCTTTTGGGGTTTAATCTGGTCTCTTGTCATTGCTATAACATTTTTTATAGAGCCTGACATAACCATAGTAATATTGTTATCCAAAACTGAGAGCTGCTCTGTCAAACACAACAGAAATAAGGAGGGTTTTAGTGGTACTGTACATTAATTCCAGGATGAAATGCAACAGCATTTAAAAAGACAGAAGAAAATTAGGTTGATGATATGTTAATTTGAATTGTTGGATAATGAGATGATTTCATTAGAGAGCAACAGCATAAAAGGAGTTCTCAAGATTGGCACATCTTCTCCAAAAAAAGCCACTACAGAGTATTGGTGCCTTATGTCTGGAGAATGTTACTCCTGTTCTGAATACTTAAAAAAAAAATGGAAAATGGATTACTCAGATCTATGTTCTTACCTCACTCAAGCTGGAGGGATGGGAATTATGCAACAAAGCTCATTAAAAATTTGAAGACATTTGCTACTAAAGACCCAAACTTTGGATTTCATCTGTGATTCTCAGTCTTGGTTGCTTTCAAACACTGATCCTGCAGCTGCCATTAAAAAGGACAGCTCACAGACCAATCTGCTCTATATCGTGTTGTAGAACATAAGGGGACTCTAAAATTATCCAAAATAAATGAAGTACTAGGTACATCCCCCTTGTCCAAAACAAATCATATAGCATGGTGTCAGAGACTGAAATGGTTCATACCTTGAGCATTGTTATAAAGGAGTTTTGCCCCTTATAGCGAAAACTGTATAAAGAAGCTACAACCACAGAAGCCCAACCCTCTTGGAAGATGCCTGATGGGAACTCTGGACTTCTTAGTCTTAGATAAGATTAAGGGGACATTATTGTTCAATCATCTCAGGTCTAGAGAGAAGGAAACAAGGCTGAGGGAAAGGAATACATCCACAAGAAAGCCAAATGCAGCACAAAATCATTCCTGTCTGTGTTTGGGTTGAGGGAGACTGTCGCAGCAGCAGTTGGTGTTGAGGTGCCACGACCTTCCTAAAAGCATCCCTCGTGGAGTCGCTTGGCCAGGCCACCATGCACACACACACTCAATGCTGTATAGTTGGATAAATCCACTGCCAGTAAGGAGGTAGGAAGAGGTCTTGTACAGAGTTCCACGGGGGTTTATTGAAGCCACGCAGCTGAAAGGGTGCAGGGACAAGAACAAAGGACATTGTTTAATGTTCATTCAGGTTTAAATAGGAGGTCAGTAGGGGTGAAGAGAGCATCGGGGCCAATGGTTTGAGGGCACTGGGGTGAGACCCAGGGAGGGTCAAGGCACGGGAGCCAATAGGGAAATGCGGAGGGAGCGGTAAGGGAACAAGGGCCAATGACAGAGTAGGGAAGGGAGAACTTTCTGGATCAGGAACACAGAGGGTAGAAAGGGGGAGGGAGGTGATGCCTTAAGAGGCCTCCTAAAAACAGAGACTAGACAGGAGTAAGGGAATAAAGGTGGGGATTTATTGGAAAGGCCCTCAAAGGTACCCCTGGGGAGCCTGAGGCTGCTGCCAAAATGGACCCCAAGATGGAGGACGGGTCACAAGTTCTTTACACCTTTATAGATTTGGTTCATTTGAATATCAGGGTTAATTCTCCAATTAAAGCTTCAGTTAATGATGTAATTCCCCTCAGCTTGCCCCCCCTCAAAGGCTCTTTGGTTAACACTTTTTGGGCCTAGGACAGTCTGGGTGTCCTTGGAGAGCAGCCCCGGAGAGGCTTTGTTGTGTGTGCCCAGCACGAGAAAGCAGAAGTGAACAGGCTACAGGAAACTCCAGAGTTACACACTGGGCACTGCAGGATTGGAAAATATAAAAGTTAAATCCTAAGGCATCAGAGGCCAATAGGCCAACTGGGGGAACAGAACTGGGATACATTTCCATAAGAGGGTATCCTGGGAGAGGCCTTTTTGGTCACCCTGACCTGGGAAGTATCTCTCCTCCTAAGGTACTTCCTCCAAGGAGTTCCTGTGTTCCCTGGTGCCATGGGCCCACTGGCAGCCACAGGAGACCATGGACCTCAGAGGCCAGGTTTACACAGACTGCCCCGCAAATGAGGGGAGAGGAGGAGGAGGTTTCTGGTATGTGGTGTAGCCTCTGGTCAGAGGCAGTGAACACCCATCCTCCCTTACCCAAACCTGCCCAGCTGTGAAACCCCCAATCCCACAGGCCACATCCATGGGACATTGACATGAGGGGCATCTGAAGGAGTGTCAGAATCCATCAAAGACCCCCCAGAGTGCTCCCCAGAGGCCTTGTACCACAGAGCTGCACAGGATGCAAAGTGATTCAGCAGATCCAGAGACTGGCCCCCCACCAGACGAGGTGCCAGGGCATTCCCACCTGGCCTGAACATATATTAAGCCATCAGATTCTAAGCTTTTCAGGGGACCTTCACCACCAAGAAGACCAGCTGGTGAGGATCATCAGAATGCCTGTGGGATCCACAGAGTGGTGATATTCTCTTTAAACTATCTTTGTCACTCTCTTTCTGTCCCCCCACCTCTTTTCTGTTTCTTTCTCTTGCTTTTTCTCTCTTTTCCTCTCTCTCTCTCATATTTACTATTAAATAAAATCCATACTATTGACTGTGGCATATGTTTGCACCTTAATTTGGGCAGAGGCACTTCTAGTAACTTTAGAACTGGAATGTAACATTTATTTTGGCATAGCAAGCAGGGTGGTATTCTCTGACCCTAACACATGCCATGTTTTATCCATCCTGCCTGGAGATGCCCTGACCCAGGACAGTTGTCCTGGTAGGCAGTAGACTAAGTGAAACTGCCCCATCCAGCTGCTTGCATGCAGATGGCCAAAGCTGGTAATGTACAGGTGAGGGGTAAGCATATCCCCAAATATAAAGGGGAATGGGCCAAGGTGGAAGGGAAAGAGAAAAAGCTACAAAGATACCACCATTGAAGAACTGAAATTTGTAATAGAGCTACTGCTCCTTTGCTTACCATAACAGCAATGCTGTGTGTATTTTAACATTGCATTCACTAACAACAAAATAATCTGAATTTGTAAAAAACCCCACATCTTACCAAAAGTATAGGTTAGAAAATAGAACGTCTTAAATTTCTTCAGATACCTAGACTGCCATAGAGTTGCATTTCCAACTTTGACCTCTCTAATCCACTACTAATATATACAAAACAAAATTGAGTTTCAGACATATCTCCCTTATTCTCATGCTTAGTTTTTCCTCAGGAAAAAATCCTCATAGTGTTTCCAACACCTGCTCCTTGACATCACCACACACATTTGGCAAACAAGGTCATGAGAGTTGAGAGTGCAGTTTTAACTTTTGTCGCTTTCCGCATGTGGCTTTGCAGTGCTGGAGTGCCGTGCTGCGACCTTCCAGAAGTGTCTCCTGAGCAAAGCCGCTCAGCAGGACCAGCACATACTCACACACGCATGCACGCACACACATATAGATAGCTCCAGTAATGGGAGTCGATGGCAAAGAGCTGGGAAGGATCTCTGTGTAGAGTTCCACAGATGGAGGTTTACTGCAGCCATACCATGAATGGGAACCAGTGACAAAGACAGAGAACAATGCAAGGTCCAGGATTTTATATGGGAGATGAGTGAGCATCAGGGACCAATAGTCTGTGGGCACAGGGGTGGTACAAAGGCAGGACTAGGGTAAGGGAACCAACAGGGAAGCTCTGGGGGAGTGGTGATGGGCAAGGACAAATGGGGGAACCTGGAGTCAAGAACCTTCTAGGGCATGGGACTAATAACTTAACAAAGGGGGTGTGGAGGCCAACGGCCAACCAGGGAAGCAGAAATGGGATAGATTAACATACCAGAACAATGCGTGCTGGGGGAAGCCTTTCCTGTTCACCTTAACCTGGGGAGGATCTCTGATACCAGGGACTGTCTCACCAGCAGACTCTATTTGTCCCTTTTAGGGACACTGGAGGCTCACTGGCCACCACAAACTTCCCTTGGACTTACTTGTGTTGTTGAAAATGCTGCCATGTTGCAATGAGACTTACAACCCAGGAATTTGGAGGTCAAAGGTCAATGAAGAAAAACCAGGTTGGTATTTGTAAAGCTGATTATTCTGATGTACTTGTAGCACCTTGCACTTGTCCTTACGGAAAAGCATCCTCGTCTTTACAGATGACCTTCCAACTTCTCAGTTGTCCCTCCGTATCTTCATGTTCTTCATCAATTAATAACCTCATTCTTCCACTCTTGTGACCCTTGACTACCTGCTTCTGGTCATATAGTCACAGTAGATATCCCATGGTAATCCATGGCAGAATCTTCAGTTCCATTTACATTAAATGTTAATAAATAATGTCTTTTCCTACCATTTTTTTAGCTGACCTATTACATTTTAATGTAGGCTGTGGGTGATTGGTGTGATTATAAGAATATATTAACAACTTTACTAAAGGAAAACTATCTGATTTATTCTCTTTTGCATACCAAGTCCTGACACTGTATCATAGATGGAAACTGAGTAGTTTGACATTATTTGCCGATAGCATGGGTCCACCAAGAAATGGACAGAGGTTCTGCAGAAAAAAACTCAAACAAGTGACTGCTTTTATTATGTATGAGCACAAGGACACCTCCTCCAGTCTTCCCACATGGAATTCTTACAGATTATAGCTTCTGAGTGCCTTATTTTATAACCTTTATGTTCTTTGAGAGTAGGTTTTGGGAATGCACTGCATTTAGAACGTAATAAAGCACATTTCTATATAGCTGTATTTGCTAAAAATACGTACAGAAAGTCAGGTGTTATGTTCTAGTAACTGAAACTGTTGAATATATCGTAGCAGCCAGTGCATTGTAACAGGTTGGCCAGTTTTCTGTGTTCACAACTGATAGCTGGGTTTGCCAATTAATAACTACATATGTTTAGCATCACGCTGATTTTCCAAACAGTTGCCATGATCTTCTTTGAAACCTTTTAAGCCAGTTGGGCTTTTAACAAACTGATATTGGATAATGTTTTATGTAGATATGTTCTGGGAGAAGACAGCAGCAAAAGGTATAACTGGAGCCACTGGTAACTTTACAGACAAAGCTGGAAAGTCCTTTAAAAAGTATTGTGCTAGAAAAAATACATAAATGTTTAAAGAAGTTGTGACCACAACCATGGGTGCAATTTACAAACCAGAATAAAATCCAATAGAGTGCATTTGGCTCTTTTCATAACCAACAGCATGTTTCTAATCACCAGCATGAGAGTGAAGCTAAACATTCCAAACCTCATCACCAAAGTCAATAAAGTCTATGTGCTGATGTATCCTATGCATCAGACTGTATTTTTGCTTTATGTCCACCTCATCCATTGTCTCAGCAATTTTCTTACGTTTTACCAGCTCCTTTTGTTTGTTTGCTACTTTTATTTTAAGCACTGCATTTTTAAAATCACTCAGCAACTCACATTCAGATAACTGCTCAGATTCCTTAAAGGATTTTGTCCCTATTAGAGAACTCAGTGAAACAGCCAGCTGTGGAGTGCTTAACACCAAACAACTTCTGAAATATTTGGGGAGATTCCACTGGAAAACTCTGGATCTAAACAGCCTTCTTGAAGAAGAGGGAGTTAACAATTTCATGGTATCCCACCTTTCTCCTCTTCCATATAGCCAGAGATGAGCATGATGGACACCAAGGGCTAGCTCTACATGCCTGTTTGATTTTCTCATTAACAAGTCAGAGTATAACCACTGTTAGGAGAAGATGAAATGCAAAGTTTGGCTGTCCAATAGGTTGGTGGTCTGTCTTCCTGCAAGGCAACTAATTCATACAGTGTTTACATCCTGCAAAATTCACACCTGTTGCTTTCAGTCTGCAGTTATAAACAATGCCACATGGAGCAAACATGCAGGAAATTCTAATAGATGGCTGGCAAAGACTCATCTTGTTGGGTCTCATTAGTGAGGTCCACAAAACCAGTGCAAATGAGTCAGATGAAGAGCCTGCCATATTTTCATTATTCAATTCCATGATTTTTCACTAAAACCTGGGTGGAGACTGACTGATGAGGTCTCCAGAGCTCAGTCAGAAATGATTCCTGACTCTTCCCCAAACTCCCTGTGTGATCCATAAGTGGATTTATTCTTCCCTACCTCAGCCCTCTGTCTAGCTGTTAAACACACCTTAAGTCTTTCTTGGCAAAACAAAAGTACTGCACTTAGGTAGGATTCTTTAGCAACAGGAAATCAAAACAGGGAGATATTAGTCATGGTTAGGCCTTTTATTTTTCATAACAGTTCTTGGAAGTTGTAATGGATCTCCAGCTGAGCATGAATAAGCTCTATAATTGGTTATGAAAAAAGCACCTCACTGGAACATCAACAGGAGTGGAGCCTACGGGCACCCCAGAGTCCTTCATGTGCTGGTAGTATCCCAAGTAGAGAACAGCATCCCACTTTGGGTGCCATGTCAGGGAAGGCAAACCACTAGGAAGACTTCTGAAAAAGATGAGAGGGAGACCAGAATGGCAGAGACACAAGAAGAGCCTGAATTAATTGCTGTCATCTAGCCAGAAAGAAAAATGAGACTGAGGAAAGGAGGGCTACAATAACAGTGTTCAAGGCTGCTGCAAGATGGAGCAATCTCATTTTCAATATTTGTGGTGGCTTGAGAAAGAAGAAGGAGCTTCAACTGCAGCAAGAGAAATTTATATTACATGTGGATTCATATTAGACATGAAAGAAGTTCTCTAACAGGAAGTGGAGAAAACACTAGATTAAATCATCCTGGGAAGTTGGGAAGCCCATCCTTGGGGGACTTCAAGGAAGAGTTGGACAGACATGTTCCAGTAATAAAATGGGGACAATTAATCTTGCCATGGAGCAGCACAATAAACTGATCTGTTGAAATCCATTCAGCCTGTGGTTCTGTGATAATATCTGAGCTGATGCTGTGGGTTTATAAAGCACCTTGCCCATCAGAGCCTTTTTCTTTCTTCCTGAGAGATAGTCATTAGTAACTATAACAGGTTTCATGATCACTGTGTTTCAAAACACAGGGTTTAATGCCACATACACACTACCCAAACTATGCTTAAATTTCAATAAAATAACTGTTCAGTTTCTCTACTGAACTGGAGAGTTATGAGCAACTGTTTATTTTCCAATGATACATTCACAAAATGAATTCACACAGCTTGCACTGCTAGTGGGAAGAGATAACTACTGCTTTGCAGATAAGGACTTCTCTCCACTGCTGTAAAAAGAATAAAGAAAAGAAAATTTAAAAAAAACCAAACAAACAAACAAAAAAAAAAAAAAAACCAAAAAAAAAACCAAACCAACCAACAAACTACCTATCTATTCCACTTCTTTAAAAAATGAAAAAAAAAAGTAGGACACAAAACTTCATCTTTGAATATCTTTTTGCCTTAACCACAATAAATTTGAAAATGGTAGGACTATACATCTGAATTAATTTTATTGTTGTCTCATGTGAGATTTGTAATAAAAAAAGAAAAAGTCAAACTTAATTCCCAGGATTTCAACTACTGCTTAGAGTCATCTTATACATGCAGGTGTCAGAGTCATCATAATTGGCCACTTTACAAGTCATGGCCAAAAATGATCCTCTCTGTTCAGCCTGTTCATGATGCATTTGCTCTCTTTTCAGCCTAAACACAAGTGCATGTAGAGGTACGCCCCTAACTGAGGCAAAAATGACTCAGTAAAAGAGAAGAGTGATCATATCACCAGTGGGAAAATTCAATGGCCATACTACTTCCCCCCCACAGACATTACTGGTAGTTTATGTTTAGTTCAGTGCTTCATTATTAAATTGACACCAAAGGAAACTAGGAAATAATAACAACATTTAACCCATGTTTCATTTGTTATTGCCTCAGACAAGCCCTTATGTGTAGCAGCAAAGGATGGTATTCACTTACGTGACTGGTACAGCATGTAAGATGAGTTAAGGTAATGGGGGCTACATTTCATTACAGGAGATGAGGATTCATCACAGGAGACTCAAGCATTCAGAAAATTAAGAAAAATTTTCATTTCTGTGATAGTACAAGTCAACAATACACCAGACTACAGTGTGTTCATCCTTGCAGATGTCTAAGAATAGGTAGGAAAATATCTGTGAGGACTCATAGACTGTCTGGCTTGCTTTGGGAAAGAAATTACAGGATTTGTCAAGGTCCAGTTTAGCCCCATGCTTCCTCAGTATTCAACACTTAAATAAAAAGAACAGAAAAAATTATAAGACAAGAACTCAGAAGTTCCAGTTCTACAAATCTTGAGTTAGGGGTGATATAATTCACTCATAGTCACCTTGTATAGTGAAAGCCTGGTTACTACAAGGAAAGAAATGGGAAGAAACAAAATTGTGCTGGCTTTGACTGGGGTAGTTAATTTTTTTTGCAGTGGCTGGTATGGAGATGTGGTTTGGATTTGTGCTGAACACAGGGTTGATACCACAGAGATGTTTTTGTTATTGCTGAGCAGAGCTTGCACACAGCCTTCTCTGCTTTTCATATGGCCACGCTGGCAAAGGAGTCTGGGATGCCTGGGAGGGAGGGAGGAGACACAGCCTGAACAGGTGGCCCAAACTGACCAAAGGGCCCTGTGACATCATGCTCAGTTTAAGAAGTGGAGGGAAGAGGGAGGAGGAGGGAGAGGGATGTTTGCAGTGATGGCATTTGTCTTCCCAAGTAACCATTACCTGTGGTGGGGCCCTGCTCTCCTTGGAGATGGCTGAAGTCCTGCCTGTCCTTGGACAGCAGTGAATTAATCTGTTGCTTTGTTCACATGTGCAGCTTTTGCTTTCCCAATTAGACTGTCTTTATCTCAACCCACAAGTTTTCTACCTTTCACTCTTCCCATTCTCTCCCTGATCCTGCTGTTTGTTGCTGTTGAGGCAGTCATGACACGTTCATGCGCACACCAGCTGCTCCGGGCAAAAAGTACCTTTAATTCTACAAAGCCTCTTTTATACACTTTCTTGGCAATTGTGCTGTGTGCCCATTGGCTCCTAAGTTACTACATTAGAAATTATTGGTTACCTACAATTAACACCCATTCTAAACCCAAAACCAGCCTCCCATGAACAGCTGTGCGTTCTTCTGTTGTTTTGGGTTCTTGCTTCTGTCAATGCTAAAATTCTCATGGGTACAAACTGAATTCTCACAGGGACAAAATGATTGAGTACAAGTTGAAATCTGTGAGACTTTCAGTCCAGCTGTCAGTTCCCACAGCTGAGCTTGGGGTAGTGAATGAGCAATTGCATAGGGCTGAGTTGCTGGCTGGGGTTAAGCCACAACAAAAATCCAATAGGCCATTTATCTGTGGGGCAGTAACATTTTTCTGTTTCAGGAGTTAGGCACCACAAAAAGTCTCCAGAAGAATAAAAAGCCTGCACATCAGTCTCCTAGATTCCTGGCAACAGCCCAAACTAAACTACCCCTCAAATATGCCCTACCTCAATTCTCCTTCAGAATTATCTTCTAAAGAGACAAGTCTGGCTTGCCTTGGCTCCACTGGCACATTTTGGTGGCTGACTGTAAACCAGAGTGGGGCTTGCTATAAGAAGCAACCTAAACAATTTCTGTGACTGATGAGCTAAACCAGTTAACACTGGGGAGCAAGCAGAAGGCATTAAGCAATCTCCTTCAGTCATCTTTTAGGACAAACACAGCTGGAAAAGGTGTTTGAAGGTCCCTTTCCCTCCAGCTATGGGCTGTTCACCAACAGGGCTGTTACTGGATTCCTGCGGTCTTAACACTGAGAACAGTGTCCTGGCTGGGAAGTGGGAAGCGAGCCTCCACCCAGAGCACAAGCAGCAGAAGGAATGGTATCTGACTTCCTCAGCAAACTAGCTCCGGGAAAAGGAAAGAAAAAAAAAAAAAAAAGAAAAAGAAAAAGAAAGAGAAAGAAACCTAGCAATACAAAGAAGGCAGGAAAGGAACCATGGAAGTTAGGATACACAAGGAGAGAGCCGGACAGTCAAGAACAGTGACCAGAGGGAGATATGAGAGAAAGGTAATGGAAATGAAAATGCATTGGTAAGACTAACAATGTGTTTTTACTAAAGCTGTTAATTCACTCTTCACGTCTCTGACTCAAGTCATCCATCACAACATAAACTAAATAGAGCTCAGAGTACAGCTGCTCACCACTGTAAATGAGACCTCTGTACGTGGAGCAGCTCTGCTGAGGCAAGCTGGCATCCTCAGAGGAAGAAAACTCAGCTGTGAAAATAAACAAATCAGGTACCATAACCCTTCTTCTTACACTTTTCCCCAATAAAGTGTCCTACTAAGTTTTAACCCCTTCTTGCTTGTTAGGTAAACTCAGTATCTTTTCTCTGCTTAAAGCACAGACAACCAGTATGGTCTTGAAGCACTGAAATTGTTACTGTATTTTACTGAATGGCATAAAGCTTTGCTGAGGGCCAGCTCTGGGCTCAAATTTTACTGATTTTTCCTCCATATCAGAGAGGGCCCAAGGCAACCTCCAACTCCCATTGTCAAATTTATCAAGCAAATGTCCATAGACCTAAAATGGTCTCAGTGCCATAAACCCTCATGTTTTTCAGTCCCTCCTGCAGTCTTTTAACAGCACTTTGCAGTTATGTGTTCATGTCCTTTGCCTCAACCTTTGCCTTAGAGGTAAAGTGATTAGCACATTTTCTGTGGTGTGGGGGGCACTGTAAGACATGGGAAAAAAGTTTGATAGATTACAGAGATGTAACAGTGGTTAGTGGTTCATAGGTTCAGGTAATGAGATACTGGGATCTAAAAGGTGTCTCGACTTGATGCTTGTGACAAGTACTACTATTCCTTGCTTGAGCGGGCAATAGCATTCAAAATGTGGTGAAGAAACTTTGGTTTATGACTTAAAATAATTTTCAAAATATATTTTTTTTTTTAAATTAGAAAGGGTGAAACATATCTAGCTCCTACTTTGTACAAACTGGGGTTATTCTATAAAATTCTCCCTTTTATAAAAATTTAAAATTATTTAAACTTTAGAGTAGTTTTGAGAGATGTTTAGACAATAGCCCGCATAAAATTTAACAATCGCTGAATCAAAATTAATTGCAGGCCTTTTGTTAGAACTGTCTAAATCAGTACACAAACACCTATTCTAATGACAGCATTACAATAAAAAGACTCAGAAATTGCAACATATGATTTAAAGAAGGAAAAATATCACTAAGAAAAAGTAAAAAAGGCTTCTGTTAGCTATGAGTATGACTGCCCTAGTGTACTAGTTTGAAAGCAGAGCAGTGAGAGATTCCAAGTCAGAATTACAATTTAATAGGAAAATTCAGATAAAGGCAATAATACAATAACACTGTCTTAAACTGACACTCTGTAGTCAGGGTGGTGGTAGCAGTCCGATTGAATGGTGGCTGCAGTCCTTCTGAAGTGATAGATGTGGTTCTGTTGAAGTGGTAGTCCTGTAGAAGGGTCTGGTCTTCCTCTGGAAGTCCAGCAGGGGTTATGTACCTTTTGTCCCCTGGGAACCCAGTAGGTAAGGGCTGCTGTGGTGTTCCAAACCTCAGATTACACCCAGGTAGGAATGCTTGGTTTCTCCCCCTGGGCAGAGCATCTCACAATGGGATGATGTAATTTTATGAGTCATGCAGTGAGACTTGATGGCCCATTAACAGGAGATATATACCCCAGAGGGATTTAACAGGGATGCGTCATGGAAGAGATAAAGAACACTGCTCCACCTGGTTTTAGCAGTTTATGAAGATGGTGATAGAATACATACTTTTGGTTACACCTTGCATTGTAACCTAAGGCACCTAGCAATACTATTTTATGGCACATGTTAAACACACAGTCCAATCATAAACCTTCTTGGCAGGAAAAGCTCTGCTTAGTCTTTGGTTCTCCACATAGTATTTATAAAATCAAACAACTTGCTATTGCAGGGACTTACATGACAGAATAATTGCAAATACTCTAAATATCCTTTCCCAATACTTTACAAATAAATGGAGCATTTGGGATGCTCAAGAAGCTGCATTTATACAAATGCTCTATTCATTTGATTAAATATTGACCTTGGGAAGGAACAAGTATCAAGCTACAAACTTGCCATTTTTAGGGAAAACACTCAGTTAAAATTACTGTGTTTTTGTTTCTAATACAGAGATTGAAGAACATCAGGAGACAGTGCCTCCTTCTGCACATTGGTGTAAATTCTACTGATTGATGAAACCTGCCCAGAGTTTCATCAATCTCCATCTAAGTGGCCCTGCATCCCAGCAGCAGCCTGAGGCCCGCCGTCAAAGACATTATCTGGCTCACAGAAGAATGCCAATTGCTTTGAGTGCATGTGGACTGATACTCCCATAACTATGCTGTTTGGAGCAAACATGTCATGATGAACAGTCTGTGCAAGCAGAAGCCAGATGCCTTACAATGGCCAGGACTAAATGGAATTCCCCTTGCCTGACTCTGCCCCTCAAAGCTGAATTATGCTGGTTTGTATATCTAGCTCTTTGTTCAGTCAGTGACATTATAACTGACAGTGCCTATGTTTGGGTTTGACAGTATACCAGCATCACTGTGAAACCATATTGTACCATGGATGACCAAGCTTGGTCACATAAGGGTTGTCATGTAGTAAGTGAAGGAAAGCTCTTATGGACTGCATGACTGGGCAGGAAGTAGCTGGAAGGCCATGTGTATGTGAACATATGTCTTCCAGTTAGAAAATTAGTCACATTTGGCAAATGCAGCAACATTGTCTTGAGCTGACAGTAGCACACTACAGTTACCATCAAGTGAGAAACTACATGAGAAAAAGTGATACATGTGTTCTTATCTCCTGAAAACCTGGGTTAGAGTGTGTCTTTCTCCTCCCATTATCCCAAGAGGGAAACAAGTATTCGTGACTAGGTTCACTGTACAGTCTTCAAAATATGGTGTGGTTGTGGCTGGTAAATACCTGCAATTTACACTGCAGAACAGCCTGTCTTAACTCAGGGTGATCTGTGTAGGGAAAGGAGAGCCTTGGTGCTTTCAGGGGTGTCTTGGGGTCACTCTATGATGTATGCCCAGAAATAAATTTTTTGTGCTTTTCTGTGCCTTTAAACTGAGCTTGAGAGGGGGGAGAGAAAAAAAACCAAGTGAACTTTTCAAAACAGTTGTTCAAGGACACAGGCACATACTCCTCTGTGTTCTGCTGCTGCAGTAGCAAGAGCAGAGGAAGCACTCTGCTTGTTTTTCAGCCAGTTTTCGGCTCCTTTTCTCTGGAGGGAGACAGAGAGTTGAAATTTGTTTTCTTGGGACTTCGGGTTTTTTTTCCCTTCTTCTCTTCTGGACTGTTTCAACATCAGAACACCTCAGGAGAATTTTCCATCGAGGCCGCGGAGTGGGGGCCCACACTGACCCAGCTCTGAGGAGGGGAAGAGAGACCACATCTACAGAAGGACTCTGACATCTTCCCAGGTTTCCCTCCAAAGTGACAGGTTTTATTATCCTTTTCTGTGTGTTTGTTAAATAAATAGGTTTTTTATCTCTTTCACTTCCCTCCGAGGAAAATTTATTTCTTCCCGAACCTCTCTCTTTGAGCTTTCTGTTTCCAGAGTTAGCTAGTAAAAGATACTTCCTCAGAAATGTCTTGAAGCCCTGCAGTACTTAGTGCTGACTTGGCACAAGCTAAACATCAGCTTTGTCTTCCATGTCTGGTGTATGCCTAAGAGTGATAGTACTTTACCTAACTAACAGTTTTACTGGTGCCCATCACTGGAGAGCTCTCCAGAACCAGTACTCACACTGAACATAGTGTTTGGGGCAGTCCAGTTCAGGAGTTGAGCTTTTCAGTTCAGTTTCAGTTGATGCTTTAACTGAAGCATCCATTTATGTAGTTTGCTGTTAACAGAAAAAAAAAAAAGAAGGGGAGAGGGGAAAAAAGAAAGCAAGAGCCAAGTAATATTACTATCAATATGAAAACAGGAAAAAATAAACATAATATAATAATACATGCAACCTGGGTTCCTTCATGCAGTCTATTGAAAGGGCAGCAGATACTTACTAGTAACAGCACACATTTTGATAATTTGACCTATGCAGTCATTAAAAGCGACCAGTCATCACCACTTTCATTTGTACGCAAGGACAGATTTTAGCTAAAATATACTAGTGTGACCTCACTGACTTCAAGGACCTCTGCTTTCAGGCATGTACTAAGACTGTAACCTGATGTTTATTTGTTTTTCAGACCATAAATGAAATGCTGTCCAATCTACCAATGTATTTTAGTAAAGCTGACTAATGGTCACTTCCTTTGCTTTAATGCACATATTTTCATATTTCCCACAGATCTGCTCCTTTTTTCAGGCTTTCAAAACCAAAAGTGCATCTGACTTCCAAACATCTGACTCAGTTGAGTTTGTTCCCATTGCTTCATTTTTTCTTTGGCACATACATTAACTAACATTAAACAAAAAAGACAATCAAAATAGGCAGTTTTGCTCACAGGTTATTAAACGACAATTAATCCTTTCCTTTAATTCTGAAGTTCTCCAAACAGGAATGAAATTGCTAGACATTACACAGTCAGAAAGGCAGATGTGAAAACTGGAACAAAAATGGCTGAAGTGGTAACCATAATGGTCTACCAAATAAACAGATATGCTTGCATAATATCATAGCAGCCTCCTGAAAGGCAAAACTATATAACATTGTGATAAATAGAGGCTGGAATATTGGCGTTCTGCAAATGTTAAGTAATGTTAAAAGTAGTGGCTTTGTCACAAATAAATGTTACAAGGTAGTTTGGTTGTAAGGATGGGGGGTTTTTTTACTTTTTTATTCAACTAGAGACTTAGAAATAGCTATAAACTATTTGCTGGGACCAGCAAATAAGATAATATTCGTCGCCAGGAGGCCTATCTCCGCAGCAATCACTGATTTTGGGAAAAGGAGAACTGTTCCGGGAAAGGGTGTTGAATATGTATAATTGTTTATGAATATGAAATAAGTTGATGTGTATGTAAAGGGAGTCCTCAGGACAGCAGGCGTGCTCTTGGCAGCGTGCCAAAGCACCCAGTGCTGTGACTTTTTGCTTTATTATCTCTGTCCCTTATTGTCCTTTATTAAACGTTTAAATCTTAACAGGAGAGTGAACCTTGTTTTTCACAACATGTCAGAGCAAACAGTTACACAGCATGAATATATTTCTTTGCACTGATTGAGCTGAGGGAATATAAAATAATGAACTCATAGTTAAAGAACAGATGATGTATGAAAATTAAACAGTGTACAGAAAAACATATTTAGTCAATTTACTTCACTGGGCCTGATATTTTTTATTACCTAGATTTATGATAAAGCTACCCTGTAGGTGAGAGTCTTGAATCCATGGTATGGACATGCTGATGTTGTGGCAAGCTTCTGGCTGCACCTGCCAACCTGCACTCAAGTGCTCCAGCAATTTTTACAGAATTGACTCAGTTTAAAGAAAAAGCATGTGCAAAGACAAGGTGGTGTTATTTTAAATGGCAAAATATGGTTTAATAATATTTCAAATGTTAAACCCAAAGTTGTAAGGTTCCCTAGGATATTTGATTCCCAATTCCTATATTTATCTTCATTTGTTTATGTAATACTGCTGCAAGCTGATGAACAGGAATAGCTGCATTTTAGTGATGGATGCGATAAGCCCATGAAGATACATTTAGGGTATGAGAAAGAGAGAGGGCAGATGTTAAGGAGAGAAAGAGCAAAAGGGCTTAAGGACCTGAAAAGAGGATGAATTCTTGGCTCCACTGAAGATTATGGAAGTTTAATCAATTACTTCAGAAGGATCAGTACAGAAAATGTAATTGAAATGCACTTGGATCTCGTGCAACAAATTTCAGATGAATGTCAGGTATCATTAGTATACATGCAGTTAATGAAAAGTAATTTCTTGAAATTGCCTTTGTACTTGAAATTCATTGTCAGTTTGCAAACCCTGCAACTCAGGCAGCATAACTCCCTCTGGGGAAGCAGCAGCACCACCTATCCTGAGAGGATCATCTCTGCTAATGGGCCATAATGTCCCAACTGCACCAGCATAAAAGGCAGCTGTAACAACCTAGGCCATCAAAGACTCCCAGAAATATCCTACAACTCATAGGATTACATCATTCCACTGTGAAACTCACCGCCTAGGAGGGGGAACTGAGCATTCCTGCCTGGACCTGAGCGTATATAACTGGGGGCTCAGGACACCACCAGCACCACCACTCGATGGAGCAAGAGCTGGACCACAACTTCCACAGGACCACTGCTTTTGACAAGACTGCAAACATTGCTTCAACAGGACTGCAACCACCACCCTGACCCACAGGGTGCCCGGTTGTACTCTGTGAGTTTAAGCCAGTTTTACTGTATCATTGCATCTATTGTAATCTTTCTATTAAACTGCAACTCTGATCTCAAATCCCTCTCAAGGTAATTGTGTGGGGTTAATTTTTCCTACTGATTTACTTTCAAACCAGCACATTCAGAAATGGAAGAGAATATATATATAGAATATATGAAAATATGGTCCAAAATACCATTAAATGTTTAAATATTTTCTTTAGAAAATACTCAGTTTTCACCTCTTAAAGTCTTCCTGAATCCCATTTCTGCACTTTTGTGTCAAACACCTTCATGGACTATACTTTCCATTGGGATATGTGTGCTGTGATACAAACTGGGTTGAGTGGTCATAGTGGCATGAAGGGTGTGGCTCTTCCATGTCCCCAGGCCATGCAGCAGGAGCAAGTCAAGGCACTGAAAAGGAAGGTATTATAATAACAAGAGATCACCACAGATTAACTTGAAGCATATCTAAAAGGAAAAGAATTTGCTTAGGTTTACAAACTGATATTTTCAAAGCTCACCTGGCAAAAAGTAAATGCTTTCATCCCAGCTGCAATTTCTTTTCCAGCAGCAAATCCAGAACTTCAGCAAAATAATTTTAAAAACACCTCATGTTTCCCACCAGATGACAGAGCAATACCCAAAAGGGCCATGTTTTCCCACTTGAAAATTCATGTGCTTGACATGAAACTGGCAGCAGTTGTTGGAATGGATGAGCAGAGCTATCTCAGTGTGTAGACAACAGACAGAAGAGGAAGACAGAAGTAGTGTATGATGGTGGTTATTCAGTCAGTGGCACTTTTCTCTAAGACCTGCCAGTCTGGTAAGAAGCCCCAGTCAAGTCAGACCACAGAGAACAAATATGTTGTCCAGAAGTTCAGAAATGTAACAGAAGTTTGGGGGGTGGGGGGTGGGGGGGTGGTTGGTTTTTTTGTTTCCTTTATTTTTCTTTTTTTTCTGATGTTTTTCACTCACAGACTGTAAACATATTGTGGATTTCAGCTGACCCTGCCACTACTGATTTACTGTGCTCAGGACAAAGCCTTGAGACTGGCTGTGATGGGAGGTGCAGGCTGCTGCTGAGGCTGACAAATATTGTTGTGAAGCCTTGTGTTTGGTGTTCTGACCAAATTCAAATATTGTCACAGTCACTCTGCCATCCAAAAGTAATGTCCAGGGTTTAATTTGGCTCATAAATTCTTCTCTGGTTGTTTCATACACTCTTCTTCTGTCAAATTCTATTTTGGTGAGAATTACTACTTTCCACAAATGGAGGAATTGATTTCTGAATGCAATTAAGAGAGAAAAAGATAAAAATCCAACTGCGTTCACAGTTCATCTGATACTGTTGTTAGAAACTTGGAGGGGACATGGTACAAAACTGTTAGACAACACTATAGTTGCCTTGCTTTAAGAGAAATATCTCCAAAGAGTTAATTATGGACCCAGAAAGAAACCTAATGGTATGAAACAAAACATGTGGAAGCCATCAAGCCTAAATGTCCAACATCAGTGAAATGAATAGACTTTTTCTATAGCCAGGCAGAACCCCTGTAATTCTACAAATTAGACTAAGCCCCTGGGACCTATGTGCCTGCAGCTGCTATGCAGATGTGTAGACAGAATATGAAGGAAATTCTTTCAAATTACACTGGACGATTCTAAGGCTAATAAAATTATCCCTGATCCATTGCTAGGTGATAATTTTCCCTATATAAAAGTCATATATTTCATCATACACCAGAACACATTTCAATCTGAAAAGTACGGATAGGCAACTAATTTAATTCTTCTTGCTTCAGACTGATTCTCATCTTGTAATATTAATTTTGTTATAAAACATCTTTGGGAATAAGTTGTCCTTTCTGCTTGTTTGGGAGCAAAAGCTCTTCATCAGGAAGTTGGTGAGTGTTTGGAAAGACAGAAAAATGCACATACTCCCCTGCAAGTGTTTATCTGAAGTTTAAACACAAACTTAGTTTCTTTTTGTGGAAGACAGCCCAGCCAACTTGTATGGCTGGCTAATTGTCAAGATCAGTTAAGAACCAAATCACAAACACAGCTCTTGAGAGCTAAAGGGCCTGACTGTGGCAATACAGGTTTGGTACTGTGCCCACCAAGTCCTACAAACACCTTTAACAATACGATTTTTAGAACCATATGAGTGTGACCAACCTTCTGTATGTGAGTCACACTTGTTCAGGCACTGAACTTACCCTCAGTGATCTTTTTAGAACCCCTAATTAACAGGAACAGGGACAGCAAAGCAAACACTTCAAGATACTGTTCCTTTTTGAGAGATTATGGGTAGATTCAAAATTCTCCTGCAACTGGGGAAAATGAATCAAAACTGAAAAACATTATAATGGATATAGAGGGTTGGTAAGAAGGGACAAAAGACAGATCAACCAGAAAGAAAAAGGATAACTGAAAATGAAGGAAAACAGATGAAGGCTAGAAACGAGTGTCACTGGTGTGATGAGTTCACAGGCAGGTGGCAGGGGCAAGAGGTCTTTTACCCATTGGAAGACAAAAGGAAATGGGCAGATCAGAAAGGAAGCAAAAGGATCTGACAGGAATTACTTTAGCAAGCACTTTCTCCTCCCTCTCTCACCTTTCTGCAGAATTGAAATTCATTTTAATCAGAAAGGGTTTTTATATACTCTTCTTGGGACCTGATCGAAGTGTTGGCTCCTTAGTCAATACATTTCTTAAAATCCCCAAACATGCCTAAAATATCCCCCTTTGCTATAACCCAAATGTCCTAGAATCCCTTCAAGCTGTGATCTCCTCAGTTAGGATAAACAAATTGTGCCAATGTGTGGCTGATAAAAACCTCCATGGAGAAACATGCCAGGAGAATATTGTAAAAAAGGGAGACATTGTAGTTTTGCAGAGGGCACTCCTCCCTGTGAATTACTGCTCTGTTAGCATCCTGCCATGCCATTAGGAGACATCTCTCCAATACTGGCCGTAGCTGTCTTAGGGCCTGTTCACAATGCAGCATGTTTGCTAAGGCATCACCACACCAACATAACTATATCCTTTCTTTGCATTGTACACCACAGAAGTGCCAGAGACCCCTGCAATCTTCAGTGGGAGTGAGCAGTTTAACAGGGGTGCCCTTGCCCTACTACAGACATTGCCAGTGTCAGAATCATAGAATCACTAAGGTTGGAAAAGACCTCCAAGATCATCAAGTCAGCCTTCAGTGTCTTCCTACACAGTTTTGGCAGAGTGAAAGGCATTTTCATCCACTTCAAGGCCAGAGCTACTTATGCGGACTAATTGGTCAGTTGCCATTTTCCACTCTCACAGACTGGTGGCTTGAAAATCTCACCTGTAACACCCTGGCTTTAAAGCTCTTTTCCAAATAAATATGGGATCATATTTTTAAGGCTCTTTTGTAGCAAGTTCAAACATTACGGACTGTGACACCTACCTCATGGGAAATGTACTCATGGCTGAAGCCCAACACAGCATTCAGGGCATCACAAGAGATGATCCCATTCTGAGCCCACACCTTGCAGATGATCCTCAACTCATAGCCAATTCTGTGCACCTTCCACTGGATCTGCAGGATGAACCTCCTGTCATGTTTGTTAACACACAGTGAAGAAAGAAACACTGTTTGGCTGCTGGTCCTCTTTCCACTCCTCAGGGACCACTCTCACTATGAAGACTTAAGCATCAACATGATACCGGAACATGAGTAGCTGCTACTTCTCCATGTCTCTTTCAAGCACTGAAGGGAAGTGAATAGCTTCGCTTGTTGGCTCCGTAACACTGACTGTTACTTTACACAAGAATAGCTGGAAGCCTAGGTGAACCAGGGAGTTGTTAATAAGAGATAAAATAGCTTTTAGACAGTGTATATGCTTCTGATCAGGCTTGCCAGGACTGTTGTTGCTGCAAGACAGGGCTGCTTTGTTTTTTATTT
The DNA here is from genome assembly GCA_013399225.1 of Rhipidura dahli. Classification (NCBI taxonomy): domain Eukaryota; kingdom Metazoa; phylum Chordata; class Aves; order Passeriformes; family Rhipiduridae; genus Rhipidura; species Rhipidura dahli. The sequence continues at coordinate 1,985 of VXAC01002490.1, read as the reverse complement.
ATTATTGGTAGCATAGGGGCAGCTGTTGGCCTCAGCCAAAAGTCAGGGCTGCACTGCGTCAAGTATTGCTCTGTAAAATCCTAAATAAAAATGTTTGTCCTCAAAAGTTTGTATGGAAGACAGACAGTGGGAGGGAGGAAACAATATCTCTGTTTGCTATGGCAACTGATGCACCAGGATTTGTGCAGGGTCACATAGGAAGTCTGTAGCAAAGCCAGAAACTGACCTTCCATCTCCTGCATGCAATTACAGCACTGGCACAACAGGCTTTTCCTTCCTTTAAATATTTTTTGTCTGAATTCTTGCTGGGGGTTTGAACCCATTGACACCAGCATGGAAAATAAGCCTAAAATAGCTGCATGGAGGAGGCAACTCCATCAGCAATCAGCACTCCAAAATTCCAGCTACACCTGTGGATCAGGAAAGAGCAGTTGTTCCACCAGTGACTGCTGCAAGGCACAACTTAACCACTTTATAAGGCTCACTTCACATGTTTTGGGAGGCATGTTCTCGAGCCAAGCTTGAAACCAATCCATGAAGCAGAACAGCAAATCTTGCTTTCTTGCTGTAGGTGTGAACACAGGGCAAGGGGAGGCATGCAAATTCAGATCTGCTGCTGATGGCAAGAGGAGCTGAACATATATGAGGATACAGGTTCCACATTCATTGCTAATGTCTTTGTATTGAGGAGCGCTAAATAAGGTCTTCAGAAAACATTTGTTTTTTCTTTAAGTGCCATGACAGTCTTATTCATCAGGGGGGTTTGCAGATACAGTACTGTCAGAGCTAATGTCTCTCGATTGATGTTGAGCTTGTACAGACGAGGTTGCACCTTCACAGAACAAGCACAGCAGCAGAAAAGACAGAGGACAGAAAAGAAAAAACAACAAAACTAATAGAAGAATGTACTGTGAAGTTGATAGCCTTAATTTGCTGCACACTATCCTCAGAAGCTATGAAACATTTAACTTAATTTATCCACAGGTTGGAATGAGAAAAATTTTGCAGGCTGTCTAATTGGACAAACTCTAGTATGAGCCATAGAAAATGTATAGCAAATTCTACTTCAGAAACTTAAGTTGAAGTGTACCTTGCACCATTTTCCCCCACTTGGTTATTGCTGCACATCCCTGAAATTCAAAACTTCAATTGACAGCTTTCTTTTTAATTTTACAGAAATCTGATAAATTATGGTGAAATTATTTCACATACAGTGAAATACTATTTGTTTTCCGAAACAAAATTATTAATGCACATGCAGCTTTGTTGCTGCTGGCCTGGGAACCCAGATTCTTTAACAAAATGGCCTTTCAGAGCTGCTCACCAGCCATGAGACATTTCTGGACCCCACTGCTCCCTCACTGCTTCAGCTGGGACCCTTGGCACAGCCCGGGTCATGTCAGCCGAGCTCTTTTCTCCTGGAAATTCAGGTTTTGCCGGTTTGGCCAAATTTGGAGGAGAATATCCTCTGAGGGAAGGCAGGTTACAACCACTCTTCCCCCACCAGGTTCAGGGAAAAAAGAAATTTTCCTCGGAGGAAAGTAAAAGAGATAAAAACCTATTTATTTAACAAACACACAGGAAAAGGATAATAGTGCTAAATAATAAAATCTCTCACTGTGGAGAGAAACCTGGGAAGATTTCAGAGTCCTTTTGTAGGTGTGGTCTCTCCCCTCCTCCTTGGAGCTGGGTTGGTGTGGGCCCACCTCTGGGCCTCAGAAGAAAATTGTCCCAGTGTGCTCCAATGTTGTGAAACAGTCCAGAAGAGAAGAAGGGGAAAAAATACCCCAAAAGTCCCAAGAAAACAAAGTTCAACTTTTCCTTGAAAGAAAGGAGCCGAAAGCCAGCTGAAAAGCAAGGTTTCTTCCTCTATGCTCTTGCTGCTGCAGCCAGAGTCGGGGAGAACCCAGAGGAGTGTGAATCTGTGTCCTTGAACAATTGTTTTGAAAAGTGCATGCAGAGTTTTTCTCTTCCCCCTCTCAGGC
>VXAC01002488.1:306009-355866 GCA_013399225.1 Rhipidura dahli | reverse complement strand
CTCCTCTTCCCATAAGCAGCAAGATGTTCTTTGCAGGGATGGCATAAAGTGCGTTTGAAGAACAAACTGGTTAAGGACAAAATGTGGGGAAAAAAAATTAAAAGCAAATACAACAACTTAAAACAACCCCCCCTCCTAAATCCCATCCATATCCCTGCCTTGTCGGAGCCAGCTGGGCCAGTCACTGAGCTGGGGGAACGTGGAAGGGGCCAGGGCCCGTCCCAGACCCCCGGCTACATGAGTCAGGCCCGGAGAACAAGCTCGTACCCTGCTGCCCTGCCAAGGGGGGACAGAAGTTTGCAGAGGAAAAGGCTGGGAGAGCCTGGCTTTCCCTGTATAGCCTCCCCCCTTGCCAGTAAATGCTATGGCTGCAGAAAGCCTGAGAGGAATATTGTTTGTGGGAACTGCCACCGCATATTAATGTCCCCTCATGCATGCATTGAATAAATCACTAGGGCTAATTGAACAACAACAACAACAACAAAAAAGTAGGAAAAACAGGCCTTAGAAAAGCCCTCCAGATTCCCACCACAGAACGGTGTCAGCGGCGGGGCAGCCCCGCGGCACGGCCCGGGCGGCCGGGGCTCTTCTGGCCCGGCACCGCTCCTGGGCTTTAATTTATTCCTTCTAAAAGAGAAGCGCAACCGCGTCCCACCGGGACACAGCCCGAGGCGGTGGGACCGGGGCCGAGCGCTGCGAGGAGCAGGGCCCGGGCCGCGGGTCCGTCCCTCCCGGCCGGGGGTCGGGTCGGTTCTTCTGTCCTCACCAGCGGCTCCGAGGGGGCTTGGACACACCGAGGGGCCAAACCCACCCGCACTTGTGCTCGTCCCGGCCTGCGGCTGGGCAGGCTCTGCCCTGACGGCAGCGGCCCCGGGGCCAGGCAGCCCCGCGGGTACCGGGGCGGGCAGCGCCTGCCTGTGCCCCTCTGCCCGTGCCCCCGGGGAGCCCCATCAGCCAGGGGGGACCCCTCCCCTCCGCTCGCCTATTGCCATCCATGGGTATCGGCTTTGATCTCTCGCCGTTCATCACCGACCGGCGAAGGGCTGACACATGAGACAGGGGCACCACGGAGAGCAGCTTCTTGGAGCGAAGGGAAAACTCCTCTTTTCCCTTCTTTTTTCCTCCCGGGACCGGCCTGCCCGCGGGGGGCTCTCCCGGCAGCGGGGAACTGCGCGGGTCAGCTCGGGGCCGCTCGCCCGGGGCTCTCCGCTTGCCCCGGAGCGTGGAGAAGCTGCTGTCAGCTGCGGAGGACAGAGCGTGCATCCTGCCCAAGCCCCTCTTCTCCCCCCGCTCCGGACGTGCTGCTTCGCCGGTGGCTCCTCTGTCCGTCCTTTGCGCCACTTGTCCCCACGCACCCCCTGGCCGGGACCGGGGTCCAGCTCCGCGGCCGGGAGGTGTTGCAGCTCCAGCCGGCCTGGGCTTCCCGTGGGCTGGCAGGAAGCCGGAGGCGGCAGCTGCTGCTCCGGCTCGGAGGGGCCGAGCGCTGACCACCTCCCGCTCCGGAAACCGGGCAGGAGACCCGGCACTCGCTCTCGGCGCTCTCCAGAGCGAAGATGTTGCAAACTGTCTCCTCAAAAGCCGAGTGTTAGAGGTCCTCGCCCAGAGCCTCGCTTGGAAACCTCGGAGAGGATGGGGTCGGGGTGGCAGCGAGACAGGACCAGGCCCGGTCTGGGACCCGGACTCGGACGGGTCCGTGCACTGTCGGCCGGAGCAGGGAGTTCGGGGGCTCTGTGATGCGCTGGGAGCAGAAGCCGGCGATGGGAGACCCCCGTGAGCAGCCCGGCACCCCGGGGATGGATCAGGCGTGTGATGGGGAAGGGCCCAAGGTTTGCACCGTTAAATTTGGCTGCCGGACAACGGATCACTATGTAATCTCATGTAGTGCAGGAGGACGATTTCCCTCAGTGAAAATCGTATTATTTTGTTTGATTTCGCAGTTTTGTAAGAGCTATTGCTAACAGCCGGAGCGAGCTCCGCACCCCCTGCCGGGACAGAGGTGACGACCGGCTACGGCTGCTCCCAGAACTGAACGAGACACTCAGACAGGAAACACAATTGGCAACAGCCCCCCCTCTCCCCCCGGTTACTGACACAGAGCTTACAGACTGTCGCTGCCAACCGTTTAATAGACTCCTCTCAATATTCCCTTCCCTCCTCCCCTCCAGGAGAGTGTATAAAGCTGATTGTCTTTAATTCCAAAACAGAGACATCTAAGACTAAAAAGACGTTTTGAACTAAAGATAGAAACATCACTCTAAGACTTCCAGAGATGCTGAGCGCTGTTGCCGGCCGGCAGATGAGTTGCTCCGTATTGAGTTGGGCAGGCGAGATGTGTTATAAGGATGAGCCAGGGCTTGCGAGATAACTGTTCCCAGCTGGTTTAGGGTTTAATTTTTTTTTTCCCAATCCCCCGCCCCCCTTCCCCATTCTCCCTCGGGCTGGCGCAGTGCCCGCCTGGCTCTAGCAGGCTGCTCGATGCCGGTGATTGACAGACCAAGGTCAGGGAAGCTCTTCGGGGCTGGGGGTGTCGGGTTTCGGGGAGGACAGATAAAACATCCCCAGCGCTCGCAGATCCCTCTGTGGCTCCGCGGCCGCGCAACGCCGTGCGCAGGTTCAGCAGGGAGCCCGCTGCGTTCCGCCGGCCGCGGAGCTGCCGAGTGCCCGGCTCCGCGCCTGCCGCTGCCAGCATCCTCCCCTGCCTCGGCTCCCGGGGTCCTTTCCCTATTTTAATTTTTTTTATCTTTATTTGGACAAGTTTCAATTTTCTTTCTTTCTTTTCTTTCTTTCTTTCTTTCTTTCTTTCTTTCTTTCTTTCTTTCTTTCTTTCTTTCTTTCTTTCTTCCTCTCTTTCTTTCTTTCTTTCTTTCTTCCTCTCTTTCTTTCTCTCTTTCTTTCTTTCTCTCATTCTTTCTTTCTCTCTCTTTCTTTCTCTCCCTTTCTTTTTTCTCTTTCAAACCACGATGTTCCTCTCCATTAGGGTTGCATTAAATCTGAAGTTCTGTAGGTACACACATGCACACTGTAAATAGCTTATTGCATAATCCTGCATGGTGTGTTCAGTAATGTTGCATGCAGTGGTCTGATAGGATCCCACACTGGACTTCTGTCTCATGCAAGAAGAAGAGCAAGAAGAGGGGGGTTAAAAGACCTTACAAGCTCTGCATTTTCTAGTTTTTTAAATGGTGGCTTTCAGTAGTAAATTCTGAATGGAGCATGAAGTGCTGCAAAACGTTTTCTTGCTAATGTACCCAGGATAGGAAAGAGCCAATTTATATTTGTGAGCTGGTCCTGTGCATCACGGTGGAAGTGTTAGGAAATGGACTTGAGACCTAAGGTACTGCAAATCCTCTGCCTTAGATGGAATTGCTTCAGTGGGAGTTTATTGTATTTACAGTTTTGCCACAATATGGTTAGAATAAACACTGCAGTAAAGAGGGGAAAAAATTATTCCATATAGAGAAAGTGACATGTTTTCCTGTCCCAAGGAGCCTGCTGGTAGGTTTTAGAGATAGTTGTCCTCTGACATTTCTTTATTTCCCCTTTTAAAGTTTCACTGTTTGTCTTAAGGCACAGATTCAAAACACTGCATTTCCACTTTATACATGTGTTCTCTTAAAAGATTTGTTTAGACAAGGAAACCAATGCTAAGTGTTCTCACTTGAAAGAAATTAAATATATAGAATGATAAGCTGCTGCTAAAATATATAAAAAACACTTAAATTAATAATAAGAACTTGTTCTGAGGCAAAATTCAATTTTACTTCCTATTATGCAATCTTTGCATGTAAAGTTGCTTTAATGCAAAATAGCAGCTCATCAAAAATTCTGTTTTATTGGTATCAAAAATTTATGATATCCTGAGGCATGAGGGGCAGAGAGCAAGGTAGCAAAGCTGTGTCCTTTTACCAAGTTTAGTGCTTTCTTTAAAGAAACATTTCAAACTTATTTCTTCTGCCTTTTCCCTCGTTGTTGGAGGCAGTGGGTGAAGGTTTATACCAGAGAAATCTCTACTGCCAATGTCACTGTGCTGCTCTAATACACCATTTTAACTGTACCCTCTCTGCAGACTCTGGCTTTTAGTGCAATGCTAGGAGATACTAGGACATGTCCACACAAATAGGGAGCTGGGATTATTTCTAAACTGGGATGTTTTCATCCAGTATTGCAATAACACACATGTATTGCAAATATATGGGCATTGCTTGTGCCTCTATTTTCCTATCGAAGCCTGCAACCTCCCTCCGATAAAATATAAAGATCTGACTCTGCTTTAGCCTCTCCTTCCCAGTAATGAGACTTCATTTGTTTCCAGAAAGGTGCTCCTGGCTTTATAAAGGATATTAAACACAGGGTGACAAGGACACTTTGGTCAACACAATTTTTTTCTGAAATAAGTGTGGCAAGAAACCACTGCCAAGCACCTGAAATCTGCATTAATAAAAACAAACAGTACTTACTCATTCTCCAGTAGAAACTCAGGTAATTTATTAAAGGAAGCCACTGACCTTTCACAGGGTTATGGTGACCTGGCCAAGGTGAGCTGCAGACTGACAGCAGGGCTCAGCCTGACAAGCTCCTCTGCATGTCCTGCCATCACACAGCTGGGGCACAGGGCAGGATCACTGAGCACCAGGGAATAAATAGCAAGGTGGGAAGGCAGCACGAGCCCCTCTAATGCTGTGAGTCCATGGATCCTGTTTTATTTACTATGGAATGGAGCCGAAACTTTCCTGCTGGTTCAGGGAGCCCATTCACAAAAGAAATTACAGAGGGCAATAAACCTGCCCTTGCTCTTCAGCTAACTGCTTCTTCCTTGCTCCTATGCTGTGGTGCACTTATTACCTAAAGCTTCTGCAAACATGAGAAAGGGAACATATAATTATAAACAGGTCTCTGAGCTAACACGGGCCCTCACAGCTTCCAAATCTGCATTTTCCCCCTATTCAAGGCAGCCAACAATTACAGGGAAAAAAGGGTTTTGAGTCTGAAATCTCTGCTCATGCAATCCTGAAGGAAAGCTTTTACATTTCTCCTCAGTCTGGTCCCCCTCTGGCTCATTGTCCAATGACATCCAGCTCCACATGTCGTGTTAGAGCAATTGCAGTGGTAATGCCAGCTCTATCCTGCACGGTGGCTGAGGCTGATAAACTGAGTGCACTCAGGACACAAGGAAGAGAGGACTGCTACACTCCTCCTGACACAGGCCATCCTCATTTTTATGTCAGCCTTGACCCCTGGATCAAGTGTTTTATTCTGGGCATGGCAGTGGCAGCGCTGTGCTGGTCTGTGAAAGCACATGTGGATCTCAAGGGCTGATGAGCACAAATTGATCAGGGCCAGCACTGGTTCTGTGCAGTGACAGGTTAACCCACTCCACAGATGGATGAAAGGGACAGCAAGGGTGTTTGTTAGCAGCAAATTCTAACAATTCTTTTGAAAAGGTATTTCCAGATCTTCACTTCCCTCAAGTCAGGCACCCAAAAGAGCAGGGTATTAAGCAAAAACCTCTGACCCTCTGGGGCTACACAATAAGTGATTGATTCTCAAGTCAGATAGACAGACAGGAATCATGATAATAACAATAATAATAAAGTCCATGGATTTCTGATTTGCACTTTTACCAGAACTCTTTTATGTAGTGATTTCTGTCCTGCTTCATGGAGACTAAAACCATGGGGTGACACAAGAGAAAAAGAATCCTGAAATAGCAGAGAAGTTTAAATTTGAAATAAACAGACCTTATAGTCATGTTACTCAGCTCAATAATTAATGAAATAGCTTGGGTAAAATTTAAAACAAAGCAGAGGCATCAGCTGATGTCTGCTTCAGAATCTAAACCCAATGTTCCTACTAAAAAGTCATGTATCTTTTAAAAGAAACCCATTGCCATAATCTGTTTTCAATTGAAGTCTACAGTAAATATATCAAGATTACTGAATCACATTGTTTACAGATGAAACAGTTTAAAGGTGAAGTTATTTTTGGTTGAAATCTTCTGTGTTTTAAAATGAAAGGCATTTTTGGAGTAGCTGCTGAAAAACAAAAATACCGTAAAAAAAGAAAAAAGGAAGAAGATGAAACATGGCACTGTGAGGGTTAAGCAAGGTCCTAGGATCCAAGTAAATATTTATATGAGTGCTCAAAGAGGGGGGAAAAAAATCTCAATATAACCAAAATATAAATCATGGTGCTTTATGTTAGCTGTCAAATTATTCTAGCCCCTGCATTCCAGTACTTGCTCTACTGGTAATGTCACATACAATATGTGGGCTTATGCCCTGGTGCAGGTTTGGCAGGTAATTAAAGTCAGTTGCATGGAGGTTTACACAGACTCCCTCCGATCCACTGAAAGACAAACAACCTGTTAACTGGGAGAGCTGCAAGTGTGCAGAGCTGGATGGGAGCAGGGATTCTCACAAGCAGGGGGGAAAAACCTGGCTCTAGGCTGCTGTTTTGCTTCTTGTCTTCAGACTGAATTAACTCTTTGGGGCCTCCGCAGCTCGCTGCTCTTTGCAGAGGCAGTGAAAACTGGGTAGCAATGGAATCAGCAGCCAGGCGTTTGTCAGAGGGAAAAAATAATAATAAAAGCAAGCCCTGAGGGCAGCTAACCCTCGGGTCAGGTTTGCCTCCATTCCTGACCTGGGGGAGACTATTCTTGCTAGAAGTCAGCTGGGTGATTTAGTCTTTCTGCTTTGTCCAGCACCTCTAAACTGGAGACTCCAGTGACAACAGAGTGAATTATTCCCAGCAGCTCCACGGTGCAGCCTGTTCCCCGAGCTGAGGAGGTCCTGGGGGCCAGGCTGCAAAGGATGCTCAGAGTGTGCATCTCACGGCCTTTGATGAAACTCCTTCACAAAAGACAGCCGGAATCAAACTCTGGGGCTCGGCCCTGGTTCACACCCATCTTCTCATTTGACTCCCTCGTGTGAGAGAGAGGGTTCCAGACCTCCAAACCTTTCGTTTTGCTCTTCCTGCCGGCGGTGTTCCTGTCTCCGCGGGGTGGATCTCTGCCCTGGGAGGCACCCGCACGTCTCCCTCTCCGTGTAGGAGCTGGGCACAGGCTGCAGGCTCTGCGATGGGAACCGGAGTGCTGCGAAGCCGCACCTGTGCGAATGCAACCCCGGTGTCAGGGAGCTGCGCCAGCCCTGGCACCACCGCCGTGCGACACCCTCTGATTTAAGCGCGGCATTAGCATGGCACCGAGATGACGGGTTACTGCCCTCCGGCTCCCTCCCCACGCCGTGTGTCATCCCCACCTCCAGCCTGCAGAGACACCGGCTGGGGGCAAAGAGCAAATCCTGCCCCGGATGGGCTGTGTTTCACCGCCTCTCTTCGGAGGCTTGCGGAGGAGAAGCCAGGCTCTAACGGGGACGCCCATGTGGAAGGATAACCCCACCAGCAGCACCATTTCGCAGGGGCCAGCGAACAACCACCATCTGTTTAGCTGCCAGAGGATCCATTCATATTCATTTAACAAGTCTCTTATGCTAATCTCTGTCTACATCCTTTCTTATCTTCTAGTCATACACAAAATCAGAGAGCGAGGCCCTTCCTGAATTAGCCCAGATTCCTGTTACTCAGCTTGGGAAATGCTGGGTTGAATCCTGGCAGTAAGGGAAAAAACCCTCCAAAACCCCAAAGCATGCAGAGATCAGCTTTTCGAATTGCTTAGGACCATTTGTCTGCCTTAATCAAATGGTGATTTGTCTGTCTGATAGGAGTTTAGATAAAGTTTTCGGCAATTTGCAGTAATTAAATGTGAAAGGGGAAGAGGCAGAGGGTTTCCAGGCAACATGCTGCAGAAGGGGAGTTTTGGAGGAAGGCAGAGAACCCCTTGTTAAACATCTGCCAGTTTGCATGGAAGGTAGTGGTGATTTCCCTGCTCTTATGGAGTTCCCCACCTCCTCTTCACTCCCTGCAAAGATGTTCTCCTCCTGCTGTTAAATTCAGCCAGAGGAGGAAGAGAATCCCTGGAGAGCAGGAAAATATTTTCCAAAACAAGGTATTGCCTTTGATTACAACAAGTGACAGCTCTAAAAAGAAATAAAAAAGTCCCAAGGAATGACACTGTCACCTCCTCCACAAGGACTTTGCTCCCGTGTCAGAATTATGCAAGGTACAGTGCAGTGCTTGGTATATTCAAGACAGTTGTCAAGAGCAAAGTATAAACATTTCCAGCAAATGCACTTAATAGAAGTTTGTTTGCCAAGTGCTGCAGCCTCCTTTCTTGGTTATGGCAAGGAAAAGACCTTTTTCATTAAGTGGGAGGAAAAAACCCTCCCCCGGTTAAAATCAAAACGAAACAACTTTGAATGTAAAGCTTTTTTTCTGGTGTTTTGTCTTGTTACCCATCGGCTCCAGCAGCAATGGACCCACAATCTATTCAGATCCGCCTGTCATATACTCCCTTTCACAAACATGACCTGTGGGAGAGCAGCCCCACTCAGAGATGGTTCAGAGCTGACCAGCAAATGGATGTGGTGAGCAAACCTGCTGCTGTGATCCAAAGGGGATGCAGAAGTAATGCAGTGAAGACCCCGTTGTGCATAAAACACAACCACGTTCCTGGGAGAACAGAGTCTGTGGGAATTTGGACATTGGACTTTGCTGGGGCTGGAGGGTGACCCCAGCCTCCAAGGGGGGTTGGGGTGCCTCTGCCAGGAGATAGCTGAGCTCAGGGAGGAGATACTCTGCAGCGGCAATTAAGCTGTAACCAGTATCTGCCTTTGCTTGAATCACGTTGCTCCACCCTGAACATGCAGTACAGCAGGGCTGGAATCTCCTCCAGCCAAGAACTTGGGACTCCAGGGAAGGGGTGTGTTCCTCTTCTGAACTAACAACTTCATTCCAAAAGCAACCACAGTTGTCTTGAGCTACTGTCGCCAGTTCAATATGCCTTTAGCAAGAAACAGAAGCTTTCTGTGAATGAAAGAGGCCTGGAGATGACGATTCTGTTTTAATTAGCTAAGATACCCTATAGAGTCATGCTTTTTCCTTGAAATCTCAATTGTCTTCTTTAATTGCTGTTCTCAGTGACACAGTTTAATCCCCGCTCTCTGGCCTGCACTTGCCTTTTCCCAGGGCACTCACACTGAGAACACCCCTGAGAGCCCTGTCCCATAGCCAGAGTGCAGGAGGAGCTGCTTTCCACGAGGGAACCTGCTGATGACTCCAAGATGACTTTGGAAAACCCTCCCTGAGTGTGCCCCTCCATGCTCCCGTGTGATGGAAGTGTTGGTGGGAGGTCTTTTCACCCAGCCTCCTACTCCAAGCAGGATTGCTGCCAACACCAGATTGGGTCAGACATGGCTTTGCCCCAGTACCTCCTGAAAACCCCCAGGGGTGGAGATCCTGCTGCCTCTCTGTGTGTCTGTTCCACCCACATTCTCCTAATTCTATTTCTAGGAATTTACCTGTCTACAAAAGAACTCTATTCTACCAGCAGCACAATAACTCCAGGACGTTTTACAATACTCCCCATCCCCTGTCCTTCAAAGATCTGATGACCCAGAAACACCCAAGAAATTGAACAACTCTTATGGAAATTAGGAAAATTAGGCCTTCTGTTTAGATTCATAAAACCCCCAGCAGGCTGTAATTCTAGCTCACAGGCTGGGGACACCAGCAGCATTAGCAGCAAAGTTCTCCTGGAGTTCTGCCCCTGGGATGGCCAGCAGCAGGTTGCTGCTTCTCTCAGGCTTAAGTCTACTTCACATTCATGAAAATCAGATATTATTCTGCCTCTCCTGGCTTAAGGCTCAATTTGCTGAGGTGTTCTCAGAGCATTCCCATCAGATCTACCAGATGTGGCAGCAGCATTTATGTACCGTGTGCATTTGTAACAACCTGCCCATTCACCTATGGGTGCAGGTTTGCAGCCTCTTTCCTTCCCTCTGGTTCCTCTGGGCAAAGCAGAACAGCCTTGCCAGAGCACAGCAGGGCAGTAACGGTGCCAGGCACCTCTGGGAATGGCTGTTGGCACCTCTGGGAATGGCTGTTGGCACCTCTGGGTGCTGGAGCAAACCCAGTCCTTGCCTTCTGCCCCCCAGGCAGCCGGAGCTGGGGCTTCTGATTGAAAGGAAAGCTTTGGATGCCCAGCCCTGGGAGAAAAGTCTGCATGTGGCAAGGAGGCAGATGCCAATACGGGATGGAATGGGGTGGATAATCCCCATGAGGACATGATTTAAATCATTGCTTCATCTCTTACTGTCTAGTATAGGTGGCAGGGTTGTTTATCTGGTAGTAGGGCTCTGAGAAAAGTTGTGAGGATTACAGGGAAAATGTCAGTGCCATGATATTTTCACCACCAATTAGAAGCTTCAGTGGTAATTTGACTGTCACCCAGTCCACACAGAGGAAAAAAAAACTCTCGTGGAGGAATAACCCAATGCCTACAAATCAGAGGAAGATGAAATACACATCTCAAAACAGTGAACTTTTTGTCATGATAAAGCTAAAATAATGGGTGTTTTGAACAACTCATGAGGAGTTACAAAGGTCTAATCCTTTATTTGGAAACTGTAGGGAAGGAATTAGATAGTTTTCCAAAAGTTGCTTTAATCAAATTAGGAATTAATTCTGACATGTCCTAGGGTCTGTTATACAAGTCAAATCAGATTAAATGGCCACAGTGGCTTCTTGTGCTCTTACAATCAATGAAAAAAATTGTAATTGTGGTGAAAGTGAAACAGTGGCTAGTGAAACAGTGAAGAAATATACTGCTGAACTAGAGGGGAGGCTAAAGGACAGATGAAAATATTATGAATTCTAGAACTTATATAATAGATTGCATTCACTTCAGCAAGAATTCCACCATTGTTATTTTTTTCCACATTTAATTTAAAGAGGCAATATCCTTTTAAGCTTTCATTCTTCAGCAGGGTAGATTAAATTTAAAATAGAAAAATGCTGCAGAATAGATCTGGGGATGTTCAGGGCTGGAGGACAACTTAATGAAGCAGAAACTGAAATACCATACGTCTCCAATAGCTTTAATTTATACAAATATTATCTTTGTGTCTTTCATAACATGATGCAGAGGAGCTCAGAGCACAGTGTAATTCCTTTGCTTTTCAAGATAATTTTATCCATTTTAGTACCTGGGTTTGAAACTGGCCCAATTCAAACCAAAAGAGCTATAAAGGTTTTTTGCTTTAATTGCTGAAACAGGCTTGCACATATAAAATCAATTTAATGGCTGGAAAAGGCTGCCTGGTGTATAAATCGGGATAAGTGCCAGACTGCCTAGAGTCCAGTCCTGCCCTGGGAATTCTGAGTGGTCAGTGCTGCTGGATGGGGAGTGGGCAGGGGCAGGGCTGTCCCCCAGGGTCACACTGCGATGGAAACCGGGAGCTGACACAGGAACTCTGCACATCCAGCTTCAAACAGCCGAGCTTTGCAGGACCATAGGGGGTGCACCACTGCAGTGTTCTGATCTTCTTTCACCCCAGTCTCAGAAGAAGCTAAATGGGGCTGTGGCCCCAAACCTCTTGATGCAATAAAGCCAAGAGCAGCAGCAGCAGCAGCAGAAGGGAGCTGGGGTTGAGCACCACTTGAGACAGGATTTATTCCCTGATGCTGAAGGATTCTGTGCTGGCACAGCCTCACAGAAGGGTCTGGATGCAGCAATGCCAACAATCCCAGCACAGGGACAGTCACAGACTCACAGACTGTCCCTCTGGCCAGTGATGAAGGGGAGTGTCACCAAAGCAGGGCACTTCCTATGCTGTGCTCCCTGGACCTTTCCTTGCCCTGCACAGCCCTTCTGGCTGTGTGCAAAAGTGGCCAACACTTTTAGGTCTGAGGTGATATCTTTTGGTGTACTTGGCCTTCCAGATGTTTTGGGACGTTGTGGTGCTACTTCATATACTCTGCTTCTAACTTTCTCTGGGCTTTTGGTCAAAGCAGCTTCATATGACTTAATTTTCATTTCTGTGGGATGAAATAGTATCTTTTACTAATCTCTGAAAAGGACTTTGAAACTTAAAGAGCAGGTATCTAATGTCTAGCACCTTATTTATTCACAGATGTTTGAATCTGCTCAAGACATGTAAAACTGGGCTTTTTTTTTCCACTCAGTGTGTTAGAAGTGGGGAGAAAGAGAGAGAAAGAAAAAACATGTTGCTGGAAGACGTCTTCCTTCTGAATAAAAGTAGAGTTCATTAGTGAAGAAGGTTCATCTTTTCTTTATTCTTCATGACATGCATTTTCATGGTTGGTTACAAGTCTGGCATTGCTTCTTCCTTCATATGCTGCCAACAGTTTTCTATGATCTTAATTTCCCCCCTCTATGAAAACCTCAGGAAAAAAATTCCATATATTAGCCTGCAAGCATTTGATTGACACACAGATTAATGTTACACAATTAAGGAGTGTTATCAGGTGAGTGCTTCAAAAATCACAATATTTCACAGGCAGAAAGGTTTCCTGACACCACCATAAGTAGAAATACTTTATAAAAATTATTTAGAATCACCATCCATCATCATGAGAAACCTGGTGTTGTGCTAAAATAATTGACAGGTTGATAGCTGCAAAATGTTCTCAATCCAATAAAATACATAGCATTTCCAATAACAACGCTGGAGCACGTGGATTTACAGTGGTGGCCAATTTATTATGAAAAATGATGGCATTCTAATTGGTGAGCAACTTGAGTGAATTTCAACTCCGTGGTCAGTGTCCTTCAAACCTTCTCTAATCCAGTCATTTCTTTAGTGAACAAACGAGCCATGAATATGCATATGAGATGTAGCACAGCATGGGCTGCTCTGCCACCTCCCTGCCAGAAGGTCACGGGCATAAATCTCCCTGGATGCTGAATATTCCCTCCACCTCAGGTAGGCATCGAGCAGCTCCCCAGATTCCTGTGCCATTAAAGGGAGGAGTAATTGGGTAGAAACCCTCACGTATTCACTCCCCCGTGGCTCACATGGATGAAAGAGAAGCTGGGATTTAAAGGATGGAGCTGAAAATGAACCTGCCAGGTGCTGGCAGGCAGCTCATCAGTTACTTCATGTGCACCTAATGGCTCTGCCTCTTCCAGGGGCACGGTGCCACGGCCACTTCAGCTGCCCTTGCCCCTCCTGATCCCCTTCAGCTGGGCTGGAAATGCATCATCTACTCCACAGCCCCTGCAGGAAATGCTTTTGGGGATCAGCAAAAGCTCAGATTGCTGCATCATTCAGGCCCCTTGCTGCTGGAGGACAGGCAGCCAGGCAGTGGGCTGCAGCTCGTGGGCCAGCCCAAGCTCCAGCCAGCCTTTGCCCCCTTCTCCCTCTTCTTCCCATTCCCATTTTTCCTGCTCTTCCCTTCCATCCTGGGAAGTCTGCAGGTAGAATGAGCAGTATGGGCTTCTCCTTTACTCAGGAGAATAAAAACAAACCTGGAAGATGCCTCTTTTGCTGATGTGTCTCCCTGGAATAATTTGAATTATTTCTAGTGATTCTGACCTTGCTAAAGAGGGGTTTAAGCTACAGAGAAGCCCTGATATTAATGGGGACAAAGAAATAAAGCTTCTGAAAACAGTAAAAAAGCCCCAACAAAAAAAAGTTATAGATATGCCTGATTTGGACCTATTCTCTCAGCTACAGCACACCAAAAACACCAGGGAAAAATTTTGGCTTTTTAATGTAAGATTTTATAAAGGAGAAGTACCTTTGGACTGCTTTTTGGTTTTTTGTTTGTTTGGGGTTTTGTTTGTGGTTTTTTTGTGGTTCTTTTTTGTGTTTGGCTTTTTGTTTTTTTTGTTTTTCTTTCTTTTTTTTTTGTTTTCTTTTAAGACAAATATTTAAGCAGCCATCGAGACATTTGCAGCAAGGTTTCAAGTATGTGGGATTTTCTTTCCCCATCCTGTGCCCAGAATTAACAAGAGAGAGAAGGAACATAATATCCTAGAGTAACAATTAACCTTCAGCCACTTGCCTGTCACGCAGCATATGCAGATGCAGGAGGAAGAAAAGTCAGTCCAATGCACACTGGAGCAGCGTCCTTTTAAACTCTTACCAGAGGACACAGGTTTACAAAAGAGTCCATGGAAAAACTGGACCAGATTCTGCAGGAGGCTCCTGAGATGCAGAGGTAAATTTGGTCAGCCTTCTTCAAGGTCTCACTGCAATATGAGAACTTCCAACAGGAATTTTCCTGACACCTGGGCGACTGAAAAAATAGATGTAATTATATATATAACTCACAGTGTAATTATGTATTTTACTATATATGTATATAGCTATATATATATAATTATTCATATAATAGTAATGAAAATTGTTATCGTGCACTTTGCAGCTACCTGACTTTTTTTCTTTAGACAAGCTCAGCAAACTTCAAGAACTTCCACTTGGCCCCAGAAAACATCATTCAGGTTTCCAGCAGTAGCCTGGGAAGGGCTCTAGGTAGCTCTTTGACATTAAATTCCTGCACGGTTCAGCAGAGAGGTCAGGATCTGAAACTTAAGGACCAGTGTGGATTACCTGTCTCCTGCTCCATGTGAGATTGTTGCTCTGCTCTCCAGCAGTGGAAAAACTCCCACTGTCCAAATTGTAGCAATTCTTGTCAGAAGGACATTTTTGTTTTCAGATACATGCTTTGTTTTTCCCAATGTTATACACAATTGTTCCAAGAAAAGAGATATGACAGTAGGTTGTTGCATTATTTAGATGGCATGAAGAATTGTATTATAATTTCCAGGGGGGAAGAAGTCCAACTCCCATCAGGAGTTATTCAAGAAGACTAAATATATCCACTGGTCTTAAATCCAGGCAGTGGGCTGGTTTCACCACTGCATGAAATAAATCTGGGCAGATCAGGTTGGCTTTTTAAACCCCCTTTTCTTTACCCAACCTGGCTTAGACAACTTCACTCAAATATTTTCTTTCACACGTTGCTGGCAAAAGCATCAAAACCCTCCCTGGGTTTATATTACTGCTGACAAATCACAGTAATTCACCATCAGAGCTACTGTAGTTATTCAGAGCAACTAGCGCAGCCACGGGGGCTGAGAGTGACTGACAGCCCTGCAAAAATTACCTGCTAGGATTTCTTAGAGCTGCCAAGTAATTTGGGTTAACAGCTCTTTCCCTTGAAGAAGAACCTTGCTCAGAGGGTTGGCCCCCTGGTAGCTCGGCTCTGGATCAGCCCCAGCAGTCAGAGGAGCAGGATGACCAGGATTAGATTGGCCACAGAGGTCTGTGATACTGAAAAAGTTATTGTCAGTGGGAAAAAAAAAACCCCAAACCAAACCACAAAGACAATTTAACAGCTCTCCAAGCATCCCTGGAGAATGGAGGAGTTTATTCCTGGAAATGAGAACAAACAGGACAATATCCCCACCTTTCCTCCACAGGCACCTGCAGTATTGCATGGATGGGGATGAACCATGGCAGGTCCCCGAGTGGGGAGAGTCCTCACAGTCCTTTGCTGCCACAGACATTTCAGAGCTTACAAAATGACACTGTTCTTCATAACAGTGGCTTAAATTCTGTGACACACCAGCGCTGAGAAAACTTTAATAATCTGCTTGTAATGAAAAGCCAAACATCCAGCATCACCTTTTCGAGTTACAGACACCAGTTCTGTCCAGCAGAAGTTTCTATGTTTAGCCAGGTTTCAGAATTACTGGAGGACAACCAGTCACAGCCCAGATTCTTTGTTCAATTTCCCCTTCTTTTTTAAGGGTTTAATGTTGCTGTATTTTGATCCTTCACATTTTAAACCCTCAGCTTTCAACTGGCAGTTTCTGGCTTTTGCAACAAGTGTTTCCAATACCTTTACAAACTGGTGTATTGTCTCATAGACTGCACCTTCAGAGCCTGCCTCTTTTTAGGAGAAGAGAGTCGAGACTTTTATTCCAGGGTTTGCTTCATGACACAAGGATCTTTTGTGGGTACTTTTCACTTTTTCTTTCTAGGATTCCTTATACTAAAATAGAAGTAACTTTAGAGAAAAAAAAAAAAGTACAAGACTGTTCTTTGTGTATTCAGCTTGCTAACTGTCATGATTTTATGAGGAGTCTCATGACACCTGGCATTTTTCTTAAAACCCTAGACCTTGGAGTCATCTGGATATACCAGAGTTCCAGCATTAATTAAGAGAAGAAGGTTTCCAGCCAGCATGGATGTGGCAAAAACCTGAAAATGGTGAACCCTGAGAGTAGAAGAGCCCTTAAAAAAAAGGGCTTGTAAAAAAGCTCATGTTTTAGGAGGTAAAATCCTAATTTCTGGAGGGAAGGGAGGCATGGAGGATAGAAAAGCCTTGCCCAACACTGAGTTATGATATTGCCCTGTCCTTGCAAGACACGCTCTGAAACTCAGCCCCCCGTTTTTATTGTGTAAGGCTAATTGGAGTTAGAAGCCATCCAAACCTACAATAGGAAATGAGATTTGGGTAAAACCCACAGCCAGCAGACAGGATTAAAAGCAGTTTCCTTGAATCCCAGCCCATCTCCTGCAGACAGACTGTCAAAGTTTGAAGCGTGCTGATTCCATTCTGAAACTTCAAATAATAAAGTAAAAACAAGCAGAAACACAATACTGTCCCTAACTCAGCTGACAAGCCAAGAAAGGAATTAGAGAAGATGCTAACAGCCTGTAGGCCAGCTCAGGCCTATCCCATCTGAATCCTTCCAGCTGAAGCATTAATAACATCTTTCACACTGCTCCAGGTGCCTGAGAAGCTCTCTTTACAGACAGTTGCTGCCAGTCTCTTCTCCACAGATAGCTTTTCAGGATGAGGGTTTCTTTGGTTAGGACAAACACTCTCTCCATAAAGCTCCCGTGGGGAAGCAGAGAGTGGATAATCCAGATCACAGAACAGGCCTGGCTCAGCTCAGTATTTTTTCCCGTGTCGTAACAAACATTTGATAACAGTGCAAACCTGCATAAGCAAGTCAGCCCATGGCAAAAAGAGCAATCCACTGCAGCTGGGTGGTTTCTGTGGTGCAATCCCGTGTAACCCTGCCTCCCCTCTGGCAGTCCTTGCTCCAATCTAAGGCACCTTATAAGTAAAACAAGTTTGTGAGGCTCAGACAAGAGACCACTTTGTAAAGCAACTTGTGTGTGCATGACTTGAAAGAGCAAGAAAGTGCTCTTAGGACACGTTATTACAGGAGCTGGCAGCAGGTAAAGGCTCCTTTCCTGTTTTAGCTGGTCTATTAGTAATGTGATTGCAGCACCTTCGATGTCAGCTGTGAATTAGGACTCCCCTAGACCTACAGGTGTTCCTGATCCTAAAAAGCCCACGTGTGTGGGGAGTCTTCTGAGCCGTGCAGATAAAGCAGCTTGGCTCTCCAAATGCCTGGCAGCCAGTCAGAACTGACTGGAGAGCCCAGTGCCTGTTGCTGTAGAGTCAGGGAGGTACCTGTGTGAGCAGTCTCACTGCTGAACAGGGCTGGAAGGCACCTGGATGTGGTTGCAGCTCAATACAGCTGGAGTACAGCCTCTAAAGCCTTGCAAGGTCCAGGTTATCCACTGATCCCAGAATAAAAAAAAAAACCTTTTGTTTTTTTTTGTTCTGCTGGCAGTTTTGGATTTTGCAAGCCAGTCCAGGATAGGTTTGTATCAGACAAGAGGCGTCTGCTGTAGCAATGTCTCAGTCCTTTGCAGCTCTCAGCTCGGGCTGCCAGAGCTCTCACTGCCGAGCTGTGACCGTAGCTGAGCCGTATGGAGCTGCTCTGCCACGCCAGGGGAGCCTCTGAACCCGCTCACACCTCACCTGGGCAGCTCTTCACCCTGCCCTGGCCTCTGCCACCACGGGAGCAGTGACGTGGGGCTGCTGCCTTTGGAGCAGCCTGACCTACTTTGGAGCAGGGATGCCAGAGTTTGCATTCTTCCTCCCCGCTTCCACCAGCCGCGGTTTGTGTAGGGCCTCCAACACCACTCATTAGAGGGGTGGCAGCAACTCGGCTGGAATATGCTTCCCTGAGATCAAAGCACCATGCAAAAGTCCCATGTTCAGTGTATTTATTAGAGATCAAATAACATCTATAAAGCACACGATTTTTTTTTTTAACTCTACTGCTCCTACATTGAGCAGCTGCTTATCTCCTGTGTTGCAAAGACCTGCCTTGCAAGCACAGGGAGCTGGGGAAGAAAGAACAGGCAGGTGTCACAGTTTTTCCTTTTCCTGACTTTCTCTCCCACCCTTCTTTTAGCCCCAGCAAGCAGGGCTAAAAGAGGACTAAAGGAGCCCAGAGGCTCTGTGCATCAGCTACCTCTTCTATCACCTCATAGCAACCAGTCAGCTTGTGGGTATGGAAACCCCACACATGAAATATAATAACCACCTGTTCAGGAAAAAAAAACCCTAAAATGATATCACTGTACTTGCAAAATAGGAGTTTTCTGGCTGGTAGATTTTTGCTGGAGAAACCCACCCAAATTTCCCCAGCATTCCACTGTGAGAAGACACTCATGGGCTGTTTATATTTTTAGCAGCCACAATTTCTTGCTCTTTACTCCAGCCTTGCTCCATGGACATTGTCTGCTTTCCCTCATCAGCTCATCAGACTGATTAAGATAAGAGACTTTATTTCCTTCCACTTCCCTGGAATGTTTGCTGTAGTGTCTGCAGGCAGTAATTTGGGGTCCAGACAGGCTGGGAGGGCTCTCTGAAGGGCTTTGAAAGGTTGTGCTCAGCCTATTAAGCAGTCACTGGTGGAGGTTTATGGCAGGATTTTCCAGGTAGGAAAGGATAATATCATATGCTATGGGAAATTTAAGAAGGGGAAGGATAATTTGGTAAATGTTTTATACAGGCACCCACTGGGGAGAAAGAATAGTTATACAGTTAAAATACTGGCTTTGTACACAGCTCTTGGCCTTTGGCTTTTCCAGAGGCTTCCTCTGTAACCTCTGACAAAAATCACTCAGAGAAAATTATTTTTGAAGCTCTTTAGGCAAGACAAAATAATGAAGAAATTGCTTTGGAGACCTGTCTTGCATTCATACCTAGTTTCCCATGTGCAGAAATAAAAGCAATAGTGTTACTTCTCCTCCATCCTCGTTGGTGTCTCCCAGGTCCAAGGCTCAGGCTGGGAAGTGCTGCTGAGGACAGGCTGCACCCTGCAGTGCCCTGTTCTGGTCAGGATGGGCTGTGCCAGCCTGGGAAGGCACCAGCCAGAGGATGTCTGGGAAAGGACCAACCTGGTGGCATTTGACCTCTGCCAGGCACAGATCTGAGGTGGGGAGAGCACAACCCTCAGCTCCACGAGGGCTCCACACTTCCCAGGTCCCTGCAGCTCCTTATGAAGGGAAAGGAGCAACTCAACAGGTTTGGGAGGAGTCTGTACATTTGTTTTTTCTTGATTCCACCTGGTCTGAAATCACTCAACAGTATTCTTTGATGGTTGGGAGGGAATAGGTGAAGCCTTGTGAAAAATCTTTACTAAAATACTCCAGGTTGCTCATTTTAGCATATCAATTAATTGAGACATTTGGCATTAATGCTGTAGCAATTCTCCCCAAAGACTTCAGCAATTCGATTTTTTTTTTTTCTAAAGCGCTGTATACTTTAATTAATAGTTTTTATATTTTAGAATAGCCAAAGGCAAGCTTCTTTAACCAGAAAAATGTATATATTGACACACCTTTGAGGCAGTAAACTTTTCTGCATATTAATATTGAAAAGAAACTCATTAATTAGGCAGTCTCACACACACACAAATCTTGTGATAGAATAAGTGCATTGAAAGTTTTAGATCACTTGGGACAAGTTCTGCCTGGAGCAAAGCTGCAAAGTTAATGCTCTATATTAACTGCAGCAATCAACCCCCAAAATGGCTGCATCCCTCAAGGCCAGTCATTCCATTTGATCAGGTTGCAAAGCAAATTAGCATTCTCTTTGCCCTGGCTATGATGTTTCCTATTCTTTTCATGAATGATTTATTGGTGCCCCCTGTCCAGGATATGCTTGTTTTGCCATCCACCTTTCCAGGCATGTTTGTCCCAGCACAAGGTGTCCCCTGGGGTTTTGGGGTTGCCTGGAACCTGCACTAGGTGCTACTCCCTGTCCTGTCCTGAAAAGCAGCATCTGCTGGGTGGAGACACGAGTCTGCCTCTTGACTTCTTTGCCATTCACCTTCCTTCAAATTCTGGCTTCTTTATTTGGATAAAACTCCCCCTTTTGTAGGAATGCTCACAGAATTCAGAGAAAGCTGTGCCTTTGCAAGGAGATGACAGCCAAAGGCTGCAGAGGTGACTCAGTAGCTGGTCATCTTGGGTGGTATCTAGCAAAAAAGCTTGGGAGGGAAGCAGTAAGTCCCACCTGGGGTGTTTGTCACATCCTCTGAGCTGTCACATAGAAACTGCAGGGCTGAGTGGCTCCAAGAATGTCCTGTGGGGCTGGGCCCCATCTCCTCGTTGGCAGAGCTGGCTGGGGTGCAGCAGGGCTCCCTCAGTCCCTCTTGGCTGTGGAAACTACAGCCAGGGGTGCTTGTGGTGGGAAGTGTCCAGTCCTGGAGTCACTGGAAATTGTCCTCCCTTCTGCACTTTAGGTAGAGCCAAAGAGCATCTGCTGGAACAATCTTTGTCTTGGGGGGTCTTCAGCAGCTTCTATCTTTTTAATTTGTTTTGAAGACAGCAGTAAAAACACAGTGTTGGGATGATGCTTGCATCCTCTTCTCTCCCATACATCTGCACTGGCTTGAAAAGGTTCTAGAAGGACAAAGTCCTCCCCACTTCTCTTTTCTCACTTCCTACTTCATGAGACCTTGTCATCAATAAAACCCTGCCTGATTTCCAGGAAAACTGTCCTACAAAGTATGGAGGAGACAGTCACTTTGGCTAAAATCAGAGTCATCTTTCCCACACATTCCTGAGCTGAATCACTCTGTTAATATCAGCATAGGTTTTTTATTTTTGTTTTTTCTTCTCCTGGAATTACTGACAAATACATGGAGAATCAGTTCTATTGAGGTCTACTAACCTACTGAACAGACCAGATGCATCGTGTGTTTTCAGCAGAGAACTGAACTTTAGGAGGGTCCTCAGCACAAACATGAACTTCATCAAGCTATATTTTGACTGCCATGTGTACCTGCACTGATTCTCATGAGTTATTGCTTATTTTCATCTGTGCAGTCAAGCCTAGAATCACATCTGTGTCTTCTGATGTCCAGAGAACAGTGACATGAGAACTGGTCTCATTAGCACTCATGGGAGATGCTGGTACAGCTGGGGAAGAGAACATGCAGCTTCTGACTTCTTAAACTTTAATGACACAGTTTATAGGGCTTTGATCCTTTAAGTTATCTTTACTTACAAGCAGACTCATGAAAGTCAATGGGACCTATTTAGAATATAGAAAGTTAAACAGAGGAATCAGCCTGTGCAAGATCTATAGCAGCCAAACCAATATTGCCTTGTACAAATACTGTAACATTTTCTAAAAATTAATCAACGAACAGACTGTTTCCTTATCAACAAATATTGAAGGCAATTGGATTCTCTGTGGCCATTATGGGTGTCCCTCATGGGCAGGGGGGAGCTCTCAGCAATGGAACTGAATATATTTATTTTGTACTTTGAGCTGCTCTCTACATCTCTCCTGGTGGCTTCATTTCTCTTTAAGATTCTTGAGGATGGGTCAATAATCCTATAGAATTGCTATAGATGTCAATGAAGTGCCTCTGGCCATGTTCATAGGTTTTAGGTATAGCTTAACAACAATTTATTTGAGTGAAAACGATACAGGAATGGAAGAAATATTCCCTGCCAGCTGGAGTTATGCCATGGACAGCTTTTTGTTGTATGTGAATGTCCCGGACTTGATGCAGCCCCTTAAAAGTTCCTCTGTCCTGCAAGCCTTTAGACCTAGGATTGGCTTTCCACAGCTCCTGTCCTGTCCTGTCCTGTCCTGTCCTGTCCTGTCCTGTCCTGTCCTGTCCTGTCCTGTCCTGTCCTGTCCTGTCCTGTCCTGTCCTCTCCTCTCCTTTGTTATACTCCACTCCCTTCTGTTCTGCCCTATCCTGCAAATTTCTTCAGCAGAAAATAGATTTAGATTCAGCACAGGCTTTGGTTTTTTGTTAATTACTGAACACTCACATACACANCTCTCCTCTCCTCTCCTCTCCTCTCCTCTCCATTTATTGAATTTTCCTGGGGATAAGCCCAGGGAACACATCCTGTGAACCCAAAGGATGCTGTAGCTCCCGTATCCCAAAGCCCAGGGATTTCACTCATTTAGCTGAAGACCAAACCCTGACTCTTGCCACGAGTGACACACCAAACCCACCGTTCAAAAGGGGCTGCTTGGAAAGGTAAGACTGCAGTGGCTCTCATGGTGGCTTTATTTTGTTCATTACTGAAGAGAAACACTTTCCTGGTGGCTGACAAGATGAAAAAAAAAATCACTGTGTGGCAGCTGGGTGGTTCTTCAGATTTTGTACTCAGTTACTACAATCCCCAAGTTCATGATAAATACATGAGCTCTGCTTTTTTGGGTACCTGCTTGTCTGAGCCCCTGGTTGTTACAAGGCTGCCCTTGCTTGCCCCCGTGCCTGCTGAACAGACACAGAGGTACAGGAGCAGCCCCTCCACACACGTGAGGGTGCAAAGGCACACGGCCTTTCCCCAGTGCAGCTGCAGGAAAAAGAGGCTTCTCTTGATCTAGGCAAGGCAGGTGGCTCACCACATGTAGATGAAAAAAACAAAATTAAAATTATTCTACTCCTTTGCTCGAAACTTGGCAGGGAGTAACAAAGTTAGTTTTAAGCACAGGACATCGCACTGAGTTGGTCTGGAGTTTCCAGAGTTGCTGATGAGCAGTGGAGACCTGGACAGAGCCAGAAAGGAGCTCCCAGGCTCTGAAAATTTGATTCCAAAGCATGGTGAGCAGTGAATCACAAGTGTTTCCCCACAAAATATCTTGCAAACAAACAAACAAACAAACAAACAAACAAACAAAAAAGGAGTAATTTTTACTTTTTCTGTTCTTTTGGAAGGAACTTTCCAGTTACTTAAAAACAAACAAACCCAAAGCAGAAAAAAATCCAGCTTCTGGCTATTTCCAGTATTTTCAAATTTTTCTTTCACTTTTGGGAATAATTTTTGATGTTGCTGAAAACCAAACTCTTTAGTTATTTGCTTTTTTTTTTTTTTTTTTTTTTTTAATAGTTTCAGCAAAACACATCTAAAAGATTTGGCTTCCTCTGCATGCAGGTTGGGAACATTTTAAAATTCTCAAATATTTTGCAGGAAGAGAAATCCTTTTCTACCCAGTACAGCCATCTGCCTGCTATGGCAATGCTCATTTTCTTGCTTATTTTACCCCTGTTTTCCATCTGATACTTGCACTGATTCTAAGTATCTCTGGACAGGGACTTTACTGTCCTTAACTATCATTCAGCACTCTCTATTTAGGGTATTACTTTCATGTAGATGAGAAGTAATTATAATGGATCTGAAAATGTATACTTAAGTCTAACGGCTATTTAAGATTCCCCATTCAATTTCACAGAATAATTAGCAAATCTATAGAGGGCTCTAATTTTCAGTCTTTTCTGAGGTTAATTTCTTCAGGGTTCAATCACAGTGCTAAGTGTATTTTCTAGAAGCTTCTAGAAACATTTTTCTTGGTCATCCCTCAGGACATAAGATTTTACTGGCCTTGATTCTTTGACTTGTTGAAGCTGAATGTAAAAGCCCTTGTAAAAACTTGGCTAAAATGTTCAGCAGTTCCATTTAGACACACAGATTTTGCTCCAAGTACTCAAGCCTAGAAATACAATTTTTTCTCCCAAAGGAAAATGGAATTTTTAGCAGGACTTCCTGACTGTTGCTGGTGGGGACGTTACAGGGACAGTCACCACTGTGGCAGTTCTTTGATGCCTCTCCTGGCCTTTGCTGAAAACTAGGAAGTAGTAAAATGCCTGAAAACATAATTAATATCAGTAAAGTTTTGATCAGTGCTTTAAAACGTTTGCAATTTTTCAGCTATTGCAGGTCATAAAATCTTCCAGAGTCTTTTAACTGCCTTTGTCGTAGGGATGGAGCTGGTTGTACCATCACCATTTACAGCAGGCTGAATATTCATATGGCACGTGGTGAGGATAACCCAGCTCTCCAAAACCATGAGGCTGTGGAACTGGGAGCAAGCTCCATCAGTTTCAGCTTGCTCACAGTAATTTACTGGATAAATGCAATTAAAAAATCTATGGTTTAAAAAAAAATAAAATTATAGGATGTTATCTATTTCTCCCTAATATCCCTTGGACTTGTTACCCAATTTCAACCCATTTGTCAGTGCATTGAAAGATATTAAGTGCTTATAAGTCTTAGGAAAAGAGGTGCCTGGGTTCAGGAAAATGATTAAGGAAAATGATTTTGTCAGTGCTCCCACTGAACCTGCTGTATGAGCTCATCCCCTGTGAGACATCAATAAATCGAGTCAGTCAGTCCTGAGCTTTATGTCCAAGGGCTACGTTGGTTGTGCTGCTCACGGGACTCTGCTTCTGGGAATGATTCATCTCATTCCCGCGCTCCCACGCACGCTGGCACTTTCCCTGCTCTCACCACAAACGCTGCTCCGCAGGAAGATTTTCTGCAGCTGCTGAGATACCCTCATGATCTCTTCTTTTTCTGTGTCCCCTTTATCTCCGGGTAACAGGCATCACCTCTTCATTCCATCCCCCCCCCGCTCGGATTTTATGCCATCCGGCTCTTCCTAATTCCCAATCCCCTTCATTAAGTAGTGGTATTAAGGTGATTGACTGGGCATATGCTTTCTTTCTTTGTGGTCATATTTAAGATTTGCCAGCAAATGTCCCCAGAATAATGTCACTGTTGCTTTTTCAACATTCTATACTATTGCTTGAACCATTTTTAATTCCACTTAGGGCCCAGTTCTGCAACTTTGCCTTTGTGCATGTAAAGTTTTCCTGAAGGCCTTTGGAGTATCTCTCTTTAGGGTCTATTGATTTGAAAATCACCTGCTTATCAACAGCAAGATAGAAGCGAAAAGTTAAGTCAGACCTCTGCTTCTGCTTGGATGATTTATAGAATGTTTCTCCTACCAGTTATTTTTTTTTTCACACTTTTTATCCTTCAGCAGAAGGGGGGCAGAGGGCAAAGGTGCAAGTGGGTTCATGGCTGAGCTTCCCCAAAGTGCAGAGGTGTGGGTAAGCGTGTTAGGGACACATGGGTTAAATCTCTCACACGGATCTCTGGTTTATTTTTCCCTAGAGCTTGTGTAATGTTTCCTCTTATATTTCCTCTCATGTTTTCATCCTGCAGTTTGAGGTAAAATCATCCTGAAGTCTCCCACACCCTCCTTGTCATCTTTGCTCGCTGTCATCTCAGCTCTTCTGAACCTTTCAATACTTGGAAACCCACTTCCACCTTCTTTAGTGTCTCTCACCTCTTTTGCACAAGTCTGTGACCTTCTGTCCCTCTGGCTTTCATTACTCACCAGGCTTGGACTATGTCTGATGTTGAAATCTCCTCTGTGTGCAGATGCTGTGAGTTCCCCTTTCCAGGTTGTCACGGTTCTTGTAAGGAAACAACCGATCCTGTTCCTACTGCAAATTGCTGTGGGACCATTTGGGGCAACCCAGCCTCCTTATCTGAGACCAGATTATGGCTAGAAATAAAAAAACTGGGCCTCAGACTCTGGGGATCCTGAATCTAAATTTGTGCATTATGTCAAGATGAGAAAGCGTCAGGCAGATGCACATTTTCATTCCACCTCTCTCTCCAGTCTTAGTCACACTCAGCAACTTCTCAATACCCCGTACTGAGATCTTCAGTAGGAGCCATCAATATGCCACAGGAAGGGACCAGGAAAAAGTGACAGTCCTCATTGATATCTCTTGAATAGCCAACAATTTTTAGGTTAAATTACTGAAACAGGCCTTCCTAGGAAGGTGGCAGCTGCTCATGCAGCAGAAGGCAAAGGCCCGTGGTACCTACTTGGACCTTGAAGAAAACCTCATCTCAACTCCAAAAATAGAAAACAGAGTCACTAACAAATAAAAAGTTTATGTGTCTGAAGTGAGACACAGAAATAGAGGGAAGCTGGTTTTTTTGGTAATATTACTTATTGGATAGGAAGTGCTCTCTAGGATTTTCAGAAAGGGACTCTCAGGAGGAGCTGGGGTTGTAACATCCTGAGCAACTGAGTGCAAATTCATGTTTCTCCTTGCAGCCTTCTCCAAGGACAGCCTGTTTGCTTTTTCATGAAGCTGACTTTTTTTTTTCTGCTCCCTGTGCTCTGGGCTCTTCAGGGCTGTCCCTCTTCCCAAGCAGCTGGTTCTGCTGTCCACATTCTCAGGAGCTCCCAGCACGTGGCTCCTCATCACCTCCTGCCAAACCAGCGCTTTGTGTGCAGTGGTGTTCACGTTGCAATCCCCCCCCCAGCAGTGTCTCCAAAGAGCTGTACAATTTTAATACAAATGTTTTAAGGGTGGCTGTGCATCTGAAGGAGCAGAGCTGGGCTAGGTTTGGCAGATTTGCAGGTAGCAAGCTTGGGTGGGTGCGGATTTCTGCCTGAATAATTAATCCATCCCAGAAGCGCTATTTGAGACTTGGGTGTCAGAGCAGATTTTGTTGAATTTTAATATTTCCTGTAACTTACACATCTCATCCTTGCCCAGTTATGGTTTCCTCCGCTCTCTGGAACGATACCACCTTCCTCTCACTGGCAAATTGTGGCTCTGTGAACATGTTAAATCTCTCATCCCATTCCAGAGTATTTTCAGCCCTCCAGCAGAGTGTTTAACTTGTCACCCCACGTGGTTTGATCTTCCAGCACCCAGCAAGGGTGAATAAACTTGCCTTGTAACAGCTCGTCGTTAAGGGAAAATGGCATATGACACACCCAGGGAAACAAAGCAGTGAGTAACAGACACATTATGGGCACATTTAAAGTGTAGGTCTCAAACTCCAGTGATTTTGGGTTCTGCAAAATCATTTCCATCCCTACAACCCATCCCAGAGCTACAAGTCACTGAAGCAAGGTGGGAATGGTGAGGGGAGACACCCTGGGTAAATGAGGCAGCCCCAGAGGCTGCCCTACACTATCAACATCGTGTGATGAGCTAAGAAAGAAAGGAAATAAAGCAAGCCCAGTGCATGGGAAGCACATTTCTTGTGGCAGTGACAGCACAGTGTTCAGGAGAGCTCCTGCATGTGTGGCTTCGTGTGCAGTATGAGGGACGTGGTCCTGCACTGCAGCTGCCAATGCAGTCTCAGTTCATGGGGTGGAAGTGCAGGCCTGAAGTTTCCAACTACAAAAATGCCATTTGTACCTCTGTTTAGGAGAAGAAAAAAAGGACACAAACTGCAGTGGTTCCCGTTTCTTGGCAGGAATGGTAGAATTTTTCACAGCACAAATTTGTGAATCCCGTTGAGGCGTTACTGCTCATGCACCAGCAGCCGTGAGGTGATTCCGGCTTCTTTGGCAAAGTAACCACTTTCTGTAGACTCTGCCCTGTAAAAATAAACTGAATGGAGTAGTTCTTTCCCTTCAGATTTTTCTCACTCAGGAAACACCTATGCCCAAATCCTCAGCTGGTGTAAATCTGCAAAGCTCCTCCGATTTCAGTAATGCAGTGCCAAGTTCCTCCATCAGAGAATGTGACCGGTTATTTTGGCTGAGCCTATAAATCACCATTTCTGTGTTTTTGGACCAATTGTTAGGGAGCTAATCCTCCAATTTGCACATGTGGACAGTCTGAACGCTCCCATGTGAGTTTTTGCCTGAGCAAAACTGTAGCCAACACAAAGTGAGTGGGCAAGACCTAGGTGTGTAATCCAGAGCACGCAAACGTGGAGGCTGAGTTTAGCTTTTCCCCAAACGCAGCCCTTTAAACCCCTGCAATCTCCTCACACACAAAACCCACACACAGAGGCCCTCAAAACCCACACTCACAAAAACAGCTGTAAGAGAAGAAAAGACAATGAGGTGCATTGTGGAGGCACAGTCAGTCACATCTCCCCCTCTGCTCCCCACCCTGAGCTGGCACATGCTGGGAGTCAGCTCTTAGGGGAGCCCAGGGAAAACATACGCCCACAGGAACCACTCACAGAATCCCACTGCCTTAAATCCTACAGGATTTTCGTGGTTTCAATGTGGGACTTCCTTTCCATTCTGGCTTCTCCATGCCAAAATAATATTTCAGACTGAAGTTTTAAGGGAAAAAGAAGATTTATTTTTCTGGGTATTTTTTTCAAACTTGTTGCATTCTCCCAGAGAGAGAAAAGTAATTTTTACAGCACGAGACACATACTAAGCCTAAGAACTGTCAGAAGTGGAGCCTAAATTGAAGATGATGCACAGATATTTTCAGCTGAGGTCTGTGGAGGCTCTGCTGTACCCAGCCCTGAAGAGGAAAAAAGAAGGTTCCTAGCCAGGAGCTTAGAACCCTAAGTAAGTTTTTCACTAGGAAAAAATAGTGTAGGGTTTTTACTTTAGTTTGACTCATTCCCGAGAATAACTGTGCAAACTACTCAGAATAATCAGAATTCTCAGCTGGCTTGCTGGAGTCCAGTGTGTCCAGGGAAGCCATCCCTGGCTGACTCCACCCACAAGCACATCCCCTGGCCAGTGTGGAGAGGCTCACCTGTGCAGCTGGGTGCAGCATTTTATTTAGTGATGTAATGTTGTAAAGTACCTGTGGGATCACTTCTGAACTGCCCATGGAAGCAGAACCCCTTGCTGATTGATGCTGATTCCTGGTACCAGTCACCATGTGAGGAGTCAAGAGCAGCTTTTCTTCTGTTATTTCCATTTTTCTTCTTCCAAGCAGCCTGGGGATCACAATGTGCCTCAGAGCCTGGTCATGAACACAGTGCTGGGACTACGAGATCCTTGTCTTTTGTGACTGGGAGAGCCAAAGGAGGAAAAAGGCAGCTTTGCCCTCACATCCAACATCCTGGGACACATCCCTCAGGGTGCCATTTCTGCCACCAGGAAGGGCACAGCAGCAGGGAGTGAGTTCTGGGCCATCCTGTCAGTGGAGCACTCAGGGATGGGCAGAGGATTTCCTGAGAGTGAGGAGGATGGGGTGTGGCAGAGCCCTGGCATGCTGGTGATCCCAACAAACAGCTACACTGAGAAGGAAACGAGGTGATGCCATCATGGCATGGTGCCCCCTGAAGCTGCCTGTGCCAGGCTCCCCTGAGCCCCACATGGGGCAGAACCTGGAAAAGCAAGAGCCATTCCTTGGCCCCTGCAGCAAGCACAGCTTGTTTGGGGTATCTGGAAAACACAGACCTGCAAACCATTGCTCTGCACACAAGTACATCACACAGGAATTTAATTAGTTTTGTAGTTCCTCAGGATTTATGAGCCTCCATCTTCACTAATTTGCCTCAATGCAACATCAGACAGTGTTTGAGCATGTCCAGGAAGTATTAACATAGGGCAAAGTGCTTCTAAAAGTATGATGCCTGTCAGAGAGGGTTAAATTTAAAGTGGGTTCAAAATTGGGTTTGGGTTTTTTCTTTGGCTTGTTTTGTTTTTGCCAGAAGCAGTACTCTTGAAGAGTGCAGTAACCTGTCTGTGTCTTCAGAAAATTACAGGTGTTTAAGTGGGCTGTGCTAAAGGCAGACTGGGAGATAATGGGCATTTTCTACCCCTCCAGGTTCTGCTGCTGCTGCTGGGACTGCTCCTGACCCCATCCCTGGGCTGTGCTGGCAGATGCTCTGCAGGTGAGGGCCCCCCCAGCCTGTCAGGCAGGTTCAGGTGCTGAGCTGAGGCTGGGGATGAGGTGCTGAGGTGGTTTGCTGGGGCTGCTTGTGCAGCTGCAGCTCAGGACCCGTCCTGACCACTCACCATCACCACAAACCCCATTCTGACCTGTCCTGGAGTGCAGTGGGTTCTTATCTCCCTTGCCTTGGTGGTTTCTGATTTACTCTCATTTAACTCCCAGCTAGTCTGCTGCTTCTGGGCAAACCCACTGCAAATGCAATCAATGAGACAGAAATGCTGCTTGCATTTTGTAGCCTGGCCTGCCAAAATAAAAAGGGTGAAAAGATCATGCCTTTTTTAAACAGGTTACCCTCAAGTCTTCTACTCTTCTTTCTGCCTGCCAGCCAGAAAATATCTTTTGCCAGTGCCATCCCTCCTTTTCAAAAGATCTGGAAGCACAATACATTGCTTAGAAGAAATTATCTGGTTTAATAATCCTTCCCATTTTCTCCCCTTCTACATTTTTTAAATGTACCCTTAAATATTCAATTCCACCTTTAAAATTGTGTCTTAATGTCAAGCTAGAGCAAGGATGTCAAACAGAGCCCCTCAGGTCATCAAAGACTCAAAGTGACCTCAGCAAGCCCTGCTCAGCCAAACACCTCCTTGTCCTGCACTGCTGCAGTGAGGGTTGGGTGGAGGGACACTGGGGAAGGTTACTGGGAAAGAAAAATGCTGTAGGTAGTCTTGGAGGGCAGTTTCCTTCTGGGACACCTCAAACAGCTGCTTAGCACAAGTATTAATAACCTGCAAAAAGAATAAAAGGGATGGGCAAAGCAAAACAAGAGGCCCTGCCTGAATTCCCAGTCGGGTTTTGCACACACGAGTGATGATGATTCACTGTCTGGTTTTCACTTTGTTCCCTTCCTTCAGCACCCAGCAGTTTCCTAACTCTGGTAAAGCTCTGCCTGTCCTTTCACTTTATGTGAACTTTAAGGTTTTTTAATCTGTCTACATTATTAGCAATGACCCAAAATCCAGAGAACTTGACCCACGCTTTCTCTCTGTATATTTAATTTAATTTCATTGACTTATGATAGAAATTGTTTGAGTGCTTCAAGACCATAAATGAGAAAAGTATTACTACAGATTTTGTCAGATCTTGCCTCATCACTAACAGGGCATTAACATTGGAAAGCTGGTCAAGAATATCCTCTTGGAAAGAGATATGCAGCAAAATGAAACCCTCTTCTGTTTTTGCAGACATCTCCCCAAATTAAAACTGTCACCAAATATGTCTATTAAACTATGGCAGGTCTTACAGGGATGCTGCTCCCTGAGCAACCCCATTATCCCTCTGTCTCCCACAGGAGTGGGGCACCAGGGTGACAGGGGGCTCCCCACGGCTGCCCTGGCACTGGCACCAGGGCTTTGATGGGGTCAGGATCTGCTCCTTTTTACTGTTGATGACAAAAGCGTGGGGCTGATAACCCTGACAGGGAAAAGAAGAGGCAGGATAAGACCTGCACGCATTTCTTAGGCTGTTTTTTACCCTTTGTGACTCTAAACCAAGCCACAAGGCAGACAGGGGAGAGGGCAGGGTGGCTGCCTGCATCTGCTGCCGCCAGCAAAGGAGCAGGGAGCTGGCTGTCCCTGGAGAAATCACTGCTGGACTGTCAAAACCTAGAGCAAACTTCCTGATAAGTGACATTTTTCCTGTAATGGTTTAGTTTTAGTCAGAAACAAAACATCACCTTGTGTTTGGCTACGAGCCAGGAGGGGAGCTGCTCCTCTTGTCTCACTCACTGGGAATTTCTAAATTTTATTTTTTTTTTTTTGTTTTTAATTTAGAACAGCAGCATCTTCTTTACAAAAATCTGCATACTTTTCACAGCAGGTCACTAATTTGATCCCCAAACTCCCACGCTGAAGATTTTAATGGTCTCTGGATGTTCTGACCTGTGGCAGGACATCTGAACAGCTTCCACCAGGGGAAAACTGCCCACAGCAGGTCCTGTGAGCCTCTTGTGCTCTGTTCAGGTCCAGGTAATCTCTTTGTACTGTTTGTCCTGCACATTTCAGATGTGATGCTGTTGTCTCAGGAGGGCACCCACTGTGAGGTGTATGCTGTTCTCTCCCCTCAACACCCAGAAAACAGCCCTGGCTCACAGAGAGCAATGCTCAGCCTCAAAGGGTTGGTTTTAATAAGACTTTCAGTTTAAAGGGGGAATAAAATTGCATTTTCTTCTCATCTCAGCCTCTGTTTCCTGAAGCCCTCAGCAGGCAATGGCTTGGGATGCTCTCAGTAATTTATTTCAGGACCCCCTTATTTTTATTTTATGCATGGCCTAATGCAAGTGTCTCCCAGTTTCAAAGGAGGAAAATTAATTTGTTTCCTCTGGATAGCAAAGTGCCATCAAATTGATCTCTAGATAGTACACACCTGGGCAGTGGCCTGGACCTGCAGTCCTGCAGGGCTTCTTTGGGAATAAGCCTTGGTGAATAATTTATTTTTCAGTTTGGCTGCTGGGAGTCAAGGGGAAATTCAGTTTAATTCAACCCCAATCTCCCTCCTTCCCTGCACACGTGTGTGTTTTTGCTGTACTTAGCCAGGCTGCACAATGGGTAGTTTTGCTGCTCTAAGCCATATTGCACGTCATTTTTCTTGTAAGTTTTTATATTTCTGTCCTCAGTGCTGAGCTTTAAGACTTCAGCTCCTCAGAAGCTGCTCTCTGCATCCTGCCAAGATGCCACATAAATTTAGGACCCTGGGGACACAAATTTGCTTGGGTTGCTGTTCCTACCTCACTTGCTGCTGCAGCCAGACCCGAGGCCCTGGTGGGTGGCTGGGGCAGTGGCCAGGAGGTGGATGGTCACTCTGGGGCAGAGGGAAGTGCCCACGTGCAGGGGACAGGAAAGTTCTTCGAGTTCCGTGCAAAGAGGAATCAGGAGTCCCAGAGCCCACCAAGGCGTTTCACTTCCTCTGAAATGGGAACTGGGAGCTGCTTACTGGCAGTGACCTGAGCAGCCACTGGGAGCTAAACTTGGTGTGTGACCCAGTTCTGAAAGGTGGGGAGGGATCTGTTCCACTCTGTCCGTGTTCTTCTGTCCATTGCTAGAGCTCTGGAGTTCACTGAGTGAATATATTGCAAAAGGAAGTTTCATGCCATTGCTAACGTGACCTGATGGGGCTCCTGGAGCTCTCCACAGGCACCAGCTGGCTGCTGCTCTTTAAGGAGATGCTGCTGAAGTCTTTTAGCCCAACATCCTCCATGACCACTTTATTCCTCTGCAGTGTGTGTAGTGGTTATTTTTCAGGCTGTGCATGCTACCATTTTTCAGGTTTTGCAAGCTACACTGTCCCACCAATGGATTTTTGTGCCTCCTTGAAGCCTGAGTTTTGCTGGGTAAGGCTGGAACTGAGCCCTCCAGGTCCATTCATGTGGAGGGGGCTCCCAGATGTTCCCAGGATCTGTGCTGTGCCTCTCCTCATGGCAGGAACACAGGCTGTGCTCACCCATGCCCTGTGCCATGGCATTTATATTCCCTCAGCAACAGGCTGAAGTGGCTCAGCACTGGTATTTTAGAGGGATAGTTATTATTTGCTGGTGACAGAGAAATTCCTGATAGAGGAAGTGCTCCTTGCTCCCCAGTTCATGTCACTCTTCACTGGGCCACGTCTCAGAGTGACCCAAGGCAGGAGGATGGAAAACCACGTGCATCTTGTTTCACAGGGCTCCTCTGCTTCCACAACGTGCCCCATGTTTCAGCAGAGCCTGGGAAAGGCCAGCACCCTCCTGCCCTCCAGTGCAGCAGAAAGTTTCCAGGGGTTGGCCCAGTTCAGCTTCTCCAGAAGGAACAGGATTTTACCAGGGGAAAAAATTCAGGTTTAGTCATGTACTTTGGAGGTAAAAGATACTCAAAATGAGCTGTTCAGCTTTCCCTTAACAAAGTTAAACTGAACTAAATCTTCCCCAGTTGGGTTGGCCAAGCATTGAACTCCTCTCTGGTGAAATAGGGCTACATGTGTCACTGACCCAGTAGGGCTCTATTTTGAAATGCAACCTACCAAAGCAGGCTTTGGAAGAGTTTTCAAAAACAGAGGGGCAGATTTCGTGTTACTTTCTGAAGTTATTTACAGCTAAAGTGCCTGGTCTGGGTCACCCAGGGTCACTGAGTGTCTGAATACCAGACAGGTGAGATACTCATGTATTATCTCCAATTTTTTTTACCATGCCTCCCGTAAAAGGAATATTTTCTTTATAACCCCGCCTTGCATCACACTGGGGGAATTTACCATTCTGTGAGTCAAAGCCCAGGTGAGCACCAGAAGGGATCACTCAGGGAGGGTGTGGATTTTTATCCCCAGATAGTTTTGGGAACAGGTTAGACAAAAAAGGATCCCCATAAGAAGACCTGATCCTGCCTTTGGGAACTAAGGTGGACTACATGCCTCTCCAAGTCCCTTCCTGACCATTTTCCACAGCTCTAAGCCTGGAATTACAGCAGGAAGGAGAATTTGGCTCTCTGGGAGTTTAGTTACTCTGTGAGTTCTGAATTTAACACTTCCTGCACCCAGGAAAGCACCTGAGTACTGAGGATGGTGCCATGAAGGGGGCTTTTCCCTGGAATACACAAAGGCCACTCTGCAGCTCCTGTGGAGTTCTCCTGCAGAGGACACAGCAGCATCACCAAAGCTCAGAAACAGCCCCAAAAGAGGCTGGGCAGCCCCCACACCAGCCTGGAGGGGCCCTGCTCTACCTGTGGGGTTACAGTCCCAGAAGGAAACTTTCCCTTTTTTTTTTCCCCCCCAAACACAGATTTGTTCCCCTCCTGTCAGCACCTGAACCGTGGATATCAGGCACACCCTCAGGCCAGCACTGGGCTCTTTGACTCACGGGGAGGGAGCAGGAGGGGCTGCTGCTCACCTTGGCTGCCTCCTCGGGAGCCTGGAGAGCCTCACCCGGGCATGTCCCCATCGAGTCATTAATTCCTGTTTGATCCAGTGCAAAGCCCTCACCTGACCTGCAGAGAGGAAAGGGGAGACAGCAGGACCAAGGGCATGGCTGGTCCCACAGGGGTGTGCAGGCTGCACAAGGTGTCTCAAGGGCACTCACACACCATTTCTATCCTCAGTTGAGTTGGACCTGACTGCCCCATAACTCCTAGAGAGTGACAAAGTGACCAAGCCACCACCTGCTGTGACTCCAGTAGCCAAAGACTTTTTTTGTACACTGGCATCTGCTTTGTAGTTTTACTTTTTCCTGTTTTAGCAAAAAAAAAAAAAACAAAAAAACAAAAAAACAACAAACTTACTTGAGCAGAAAGCTGCCTTCATTTTTATCCCTGGTAATACTGCTTAGCTTTTATCCAATAGTTTTTACTGTCAGAGCTGAAAGTGATTTACCAAGAGGGTCAGTTTTCCTCCCTGCCCCCCCTGGGAAAACTGGGACACAAAATAATTTAGCAGAAGTTGTATTATTATGGGTTCATGTTTCTAAAAATTAAAGGACCACAAAAGTGCTTTTCTCTTGATTGCACACACACTGGCAATAATGGCATATGCAAAGTTATCTTCCTAAAAAATTATGCTTTCTTGTCATCAATAACACTGTAAAAGTGACTCTTTGGAAGATAATGCTCCATAAATCTGAACCATTCACTCCTGCATCTGCATTTTCTTTTTCTTTGAAAAGTTTAGTGGTAGTGGAGAAATAAAGCCCACAAACTCAAATTAAACTTCTCTCCAGCTAGCCCTCAATAAATGTGACTAAATCAATGGGAAGCATACAATCAAAAAGTAGAAAGAAGCAATGAAACCCCACAGCAGAGGCATGAAAGAGGCAACTGCAGACCCTCTGGAGCTGTAGAGCTGGGTGGTGGATTAGTCAGAAGGAGGCACAAGCTGCTAAACAGAGCAGCTCCCACTTCCCTTCAGTGTACTAATTAATCAGGCATAAAAAGCTCATCAAGGAGCAGTCCAGCAATGAGAACCAGACTGAAACAAGGTTATCCTGAAGGTTAAAGACACAGGATCTTCTTTAATTCCTTAAAAAAAACCCAAAAGGAAATCCCTCTTGCCATCCTCTCCTGACACACCACTTAAGCCAGCCCCCTGTTGCAGGGGAGGTGAGATTGACAGCTGTCACTGAGGCCTTAAATCTTCCCAGGAGGGGAAAGTGAACCACAACTGCTAATGCTGAGGGTGGCTCATCAGCTTTGCTTTTCAGTTCCCCCTCCTTTGGTTTTCAGCCGGGAGCTGTGCTTGCATTTACATCAGTGGCCCTTGGTACTTCCCTGGCTGTTGCCTTTTCATTTACTTTACAAAGGCTCAGCTCTCCAGGCAGAGTCCAAAATGAGTCCCTGCATCCAGGAGACTCAGCATCATGTGAGCATAGAGAGAACATTCAATTACAGGGGTTTTGTCCACTCATGTGATTGCTGATGTACCCCCGAAAGCTCAGCCATCACCAGAGGTGCTCAGCACTGGAGAACAGGGTCCTGCCTTCAGTTTTGGGAAATGTGAGGCCTCTGTGGAAAAATAAATAATTGCATCAAGTGGCAGAGTTGTTGTGGATCCTCTGGAGGATGGTCATGGCTGATCTTGCACCTTGATTGATTCTGTTCCTTGGGAAATGGCCAATGGCAAGCAGGATCACCTTGGTTCCAGGAGCATTAGGGGTGACATCTGCTGCCATGCTCACCCAGGATGAACCCTGGGTCGTGCCTTGGAGTCAGACCTGAGTCTTCAGCTCAAATGGAATCTGTTCTCAGAGCAGGGCTGTCGGTGGCAGGTCCTTGTGATCAGTGGGAAGCTCCCAGTGGCCACAGGAGAGAAGCAGCCATGAGTTGTCAGTTAACAGGATACAACAGCTTCTGGCAGACAACCTTATTGTATCCCAAACCAGTCATTGAAATCCATTTTTTTATCTGCATAGCAGTCAGCAGTCTTCTACAGTTCCATTAAAAATGTTTTATACTGAGTCCTTAGAACTTGGTCTTGTGAAGTGGAAGTAAGATCTCCCTGGGACTGAATTACCTAGATCTCTAAGTTATGACTTTCCTT
The DNA here is from genome assembly GCA_013399225.1 of Rhipidura dahli. NCBI lineage: Eukaryota > Metazoa > Chordata > Aves > Passeriformes > Rhipiduridae > Rhipidura > Rhipidura dahli. The sequence goes on along the minus strand of VXAC01002488.1, from coordinate 319,178 downwards.
AGTCACCTGGGAGGTGACTTTAACCAGTACATCCCAGGTACTTCCCATCTAGGTGGGCATGAGAGGTGAGAAGCTTTGTTCTTCTCCAGCACATTTCTGTCTCCTGTGAATCTCTCCAGGGTATCCACAGGAAGAAAATGCAGCTCCACCTTGGGCCAAAGGCTTTATCTACATCTAGCTAAGATAAGACTACCACAAAGACAGCCTGAAGCCAAGCATGTCATGTTGGTATCTTCTGTAAAGGCAGACAGAACTCAACCCAGGCTTTGTGAGCTGGTAAATCCCATTTGGTCCCTTGCAGAAGGGGCCCAAGGCCATTGTGTCCACCCTACATGGGTCATTTGAGGGGCTGCAAGGCAGAGCATGGAGTACCATGGATAAGCAGGCTGACAATACACCCAGGATCACTTCCAGTGTCAGCAGGATCACCCACAGCCAGCCCCAAGGGTGATTCCACAGGTAAGGGAAGTGAAAGGGAAGCAAACACTGCCTCAGGTGCCACGTTGAGTTTGTGTTTGCAGAGCAAAGTAGCTGCAGTCGGTGGATCCCTGCTGGAACAGTTGGAAAGTCTTGAGTTTCGACAAGTGCATCTGACAAAGGGCATCACCTCCAAAGCCAAAAGAGAAAATTCACTGCTCAGGTATAAATTCAGTGTTGATTGGTGTTTTCAAAATGTGGAGACCCACCAAAGTGCTAGGCAGAAATGTAATCACTTGCAAAGAAGTAAAAGATCCTGTACATTGAACAGAAAGATTTTATCGCCAAAAATTGGCTGTACAAACAAGATTCAAAAATATGCTGATGCACTTGGAACGTGCCCCTTAAGTACCAAACATACTAAGGCATCACTGGCAAGGAGGAAGAACAGTGTCTTTGAGAAAAAGAATCTTGAAGACACAATAACTGCTGCTGCGTCAAAGCTGCAACAAATTAAGAAATTTCAAGGTACAGTTTTCATCCTGTGCCTTTGTCTTGATACTAAAATGATGGAGACTGAAGGAGGTGAAGGAATGGATGCACACCTGATAAACAACTTCATGCTGACTGACATGTAGGCTCAGCACAAACAGTGTAAGACCCAATTAGCAAAAAAGTGATCAGCTAAGGTGGATCATCAATGGTGCTTGGAATTTGTCAAGGAGTTACTGGGTTTTTTTACTATTAATAATAGCACTGACAGATAATACAGCTTGCTGTCTCTGGTCTTCAAAGATTAAAGTTTCTTTCCTTTTAAAGCTGTTAAATATTGTCTTGCTTTAAAGACATCACAGGTTACTGGCTTTTCTGGCTCTTCCAATACTCAGCCACATAAGTAGTTCTATTTCCACTGTGAACACAGTGGACCTTTCCCTCTGGACCCAAAGCAAAACCTTGGAAAGAAGGGAAATGTGTATTTCTCCTTGCCAAATGACCGGGTGAATTGATTCTTTTCCCTTGCTCATTGCCATTGTTTCTCTGTCATTAGGTCTCTGTAAATAAGCTTGGCAAGGTCTCCTTTTGAAGCTGCCTTTGCCTGTTGGATTGCAGAGCTCATGGAAAAGGGGATGACCTGAAGGTGCACTATCCTAATGGAGACACTGGGAATGATGGGTGGTCTTTGAGGACACAGCCTGCCAAAACACAGGCTGTGCTGTGGGAGTGACTGGCAGTGTGAGTGGCATGTGGAAAGGAAGGAAGGACAGGATCGGGAAAGTCACAGTATTACAAAATGCCCAAGTATCACAAATTGCCACTTTTGCACAACATCCTGTACTAAAGCATTTCCAAAGACAGGTAAATTCAGATTCTGCAACACAAATAAATTTATTTTAAGGAATGGAGTCAGCAAGCTCAGGGTAGAGAGCTCTTATGACGTACCCAGATTAAGTGCAGAGCAGATGTGGGCTAAGACGTGCACAGAGGCAGCAGCTCTGATTAGAAAATTAAGTGTCATTAGGGCTGTTCTCTGGCAGTGAGGCCCACTGACCTGGAATGAGCCATGTCCATAATATCAAGCTCTTCTTGTCACCACACACGATGACTGAAGTCATGGCATCTCTTGGGAATGGTCTCTGGCTGTGCTAACTCCTAAATTCCTGGGACATGTGTGGGAGAACGCTAATTGATTCAGGTCAAAAATGTGCCAGGGCAGGTTCTAGGAATTTAACAATGTACACTATCAAATTCCAATGCCTGGGAATATTACCTGCCACTGTTTTAATTTACTAGCAGCATAGGTGTAGCCCTAAGGGCTTGTGCACACACACAGACACCTTTGGTGCATTAGAGGTGTTTCAAAAGGTGCCTGGCAGGTAACGTAATGATCAAGAGACTGACTTAAGAACAACAACGTCACTGCTGCCTTTTGGAGCCCACAGTAGAGATTTTTTCATTGTGCTTGCTTATGGCAAGACAGCATTCTCTTACATATGGACAGCACCAAAAGCACTGCTGAGAATATTTGAGATATATATACATAAATGAAATATGTCTCCTCTGCCCCATCCTGTATTCTGCTTCAGAAGTCAGACTTCGGAGGTGCATTTCATGCAATCTATGTTGAAAATAAAACCCCAGTAACTGCATTTTCCTTCTGATTGTGTGTGCCAGAGAGGCCGTGAGCCACCGGGGAAAGGAAAACATAGAAGGCTTATTTGTCCAGATTTCAAGGAAATTCACTTCTCCCTGTGGATTAATTCTGATTGTACAGCAGCAGGTTTTAAATGTTTGATTCTTGTTTGTGTCTGTTTTTTAACCGGTATCTCAAGAGGATTTAATTAGATTTGATGTTCATGATATGCTATTTACCGGATTATGATGAGATCAGCTGATAAAGCTTGACATAAACTTGGCAACTCGTTTGGTGCTTTCTCAGTCTTTAGAATTTAATTATGGCAATTTCAAAACAGGAAGCTTGGAAACAACACGGGGATTAAGGACTTGCTGTTGCCCCACTGGGATCAGCAAGACTTATGGCATTGGTTGTCACTGTTGTCACCAGCTCTCAGCATGCTCAGCCGTCTGGGATGTGAGTGCACATGTTCCCCTTCTGCCTAAAGTGGACCAAATGCCAATGCCATTTCTCCTTGGAAATGATTCTCCTGAGGAATCCCACCAACTGCAGTGGTGTTTCATGGCTGAGGTGAGAATGGAGTTAAGTGATGTGCCAAGGATATACAGACACACAAAGAGCCTGGGACTTCTGTTTTTAAGCAATTTCCCAGGGAATCTGCATGCTCCAGCAAAACATAAAATAAGTTCAGATACACAGGGCCAGAGCAGATGGAGTTTTTCACTGTAAAGATTATTTGCATGAAAGTGCTATTTTCCCACACTTGCACTCATTTTAAGCTTTCTTTCCTTTCTACCACAAACAGCTACTTGTGCTCTGTTCCTTCTGTGACCGACCTGATGCCAAGAGCTAACATGCTGCAGTGTACACAAGCAAGCTCCTTCCCAAACCTACCTCTGGTTAAGGATCAAAAGATAGTGGCTGGAGTGCAGAATTGTTTCTTTTTATAGCTTTCCACAAGCGTAGAGATCACATCTCTCTGCTTTATCTGTATTTTAAGCATCTCCTAAATAGCCTTGCAATCAAACATCTGAGCACCCACAGCTCTCGTTGAAAGGGGCTCTAAGTAAGTTACTCTCAGAAGCAACTCACAGCTCCCTTTTCTGAGCACTTTGTTACTGATGAAAGGTGCCAGGCAAATGGAGAGCTTTTCTCTGTTTTCCAGTGTAAGCGTGTGAAGGAAGCATTTCTGATATTTTATCCCCCAGGTGTTTAAAATTTGATTCTTGCGCTATTTTAATAATGGCAAAAAAAAAAAAAAAAAAAGAAGATGCCTATGCAGGGACAATCAAGGGAATTCAGGAGCAAACAAGTGTTCAAAAAACAGATGTGACACTTGGGATGATGTTTTAATGGTGGGCTTGGCAGTGCTGGGTTAACAGTTGGACTCAATAATCTTCGAGACCTTTTCCAAGTTAAATGATTCTATGATTCTGTAATTGCATTTGGATCTGAGGGCTTCAGACACTTACATGTTTTTGACAATCCTGTTTCTCACCTTCTTTGGAGGAAGCATCTGCTACAGCTGCTGGATTCGCTGCTGCAGAGAAACACCCCAAGCTCAAGTATGAATCTGTCTGAGTTCTGACAAAAAAAAATTCCAAAACAACTTTTTGAATTAATTTTCCATCCATAAAGCTCTGTGTTGTCCTCCCATTTTTAGAAGTGGTGGGAAACACAAAAAAACCCATCCTCTACAAAAGTAATTATAATTGATTAGGAAGTGTTGTGAGGTTTGATTCTGTTTCCACAGGCTTGCAGATAAACTGTAGGTCTGCTCTTCTGGACGAGTCCCACTCTGCCCACCATCACCTGGCACAGTACCTGAGCTACTCTGCTCTGAGGGGCTCTACCCACCATCTACGTCCTTTCCTTGAGGCTGATAATTGCTTGTCAAACTGATTGGCATTTGTAGAACTGTCTTTTCCATGAGACATTACTCCCTCCACACACACCCACCAAAAAAAAGAATAGACAATTTGATTTTGCACTGTTTTTCCCCTTCTAAGCACAGTAACTTTTTCTGCCTAAAAGTAGTAATTATTTAATGAATAGTCCTTCGTGTTTCCCTGTCAGTCACTCACTGTAATGAACAACTCGTCTTGTCTGCTTTGTTAACATTTAAAAAAGTATTAAACTAATAATAATAAAGATTTTCTAGGTCTTTAACACACAGGGTGCCCTGCAGAATGTAAAATTGGGATAAAAAGGCGGGGGGGAGGGTGAATTTTCACTCTAGACATCAAGCAGCACTTTGTACTTTTTTGTGAGCTATGGGGCTATTTTCCCCTTGGTACTTCTCCTGTATCTTATCTTCAACCACCCTGAATAATTGGAGCATATTTAGGGGACCAAGTCCAGCTATTATTTGTTCCCCCTCTGTGAAAGTTTTGGTTGTTTTTTTTTTTTTTAAAGCCAGATCTGTGAACCTCTGTTGAGCTCTCGGTATTGAGGTCAAGGCTTTTTACAAGCTAGAATTTTTATCATGAACTGGAGCCCAGAGTTAATTGTACACAAAGACACATTGTTGTTTCCATTAGGATTTACAGTACCACTGAATTTTAATTATTGGGTAACATTTCTTCCATTATAGCTCTCACTCCTCCTCCCCTTTTCGTGCCAACCCCTGTTTCTTTCAGTTGCCGCAGCTTGCAATGCAAAGTGCAAAATACCCCCAATAAATAAACAATTTGTGGCCTCAGCTTTGATGCAACATTTTATTTGTCCCTGCCTAAAACATAAAAACAACAACAAAAAAAAAAGCCAAGAGGACAATTTAATGCAAGCTAAACTGTAATCTGGTGTTTCCTGTTTACCGGCGCTGGTTAATTTTAAAGTTCAAAGCGCAGTCCTAGACAAGAGCTATACAGGAGGTCTTTATCATTGCTGGAACAAAACACTCACTTTTTATGGACAAAGGCTCTAGTGGGCAGTAAAATATTCTTGGATTCTTTCTATGTGATGATAAAATAGACATGCTGAAATGCTTCATCAATTGCCATGAAGCGAATGTTTTACAGAGTTTTCATGCAAGAAAAACTAATAATTCACTGCTAGGCTATGAGGGTTTCACAGACTTTCAGTGACTGAGCTTCGAGTCTTTTTTTAAAGGCAACAAGCAGTCATTTCAAAAGGCATCTAATAAACACAAAGACTGGATGTATTATTTGGTTTGCCTCTTAATTTTCCTCCTTCTCTCTGTGCTTGAGTTCTGTGCAATATGTGGAACCTCAGTCTGTGCAGAGAGTTGACATAAGTGGCCCCAACAGTATAATGGGAAAAAATGATGCATTCAATCAATAAAAAACCCTTTTCGGAACCAATTGTATAAATGCTTGGCCTCAGTTTATCACTCAGTCTCCAGCCACTTCAGTCCTGTGTGGTGTTTTATGAACCATAGATATACCTCATACATATAAAAATAATGTTTCTTGTGCTGGACCAGTCAACTTGAAATGAATTCAAGCCCCAGTGGGGGATGACATCAGAGGTGTGGTGGGTTTCCAAGCTGAAATAAACCCAGAGAGGGCCCTGGAGAGGTTTTGTGGGTGGGAGGACTGCAGTGTGTGCAGTGCATGGGGCAGGTCCCTGTTGTGTGTGTCCCAGAGACTGAGTTGTGCCAAGTGCCTGTGTCCAGTCTGCAGTGCCAATAGTCAGCCAGGAGGGAGTAAGAAGGATCTTTTAAAATGATTTTATGAGTCTTTCACCCTCTCCTATTTCTCCTGCTGTGTTCTTCTCCCACTCCCCTCTGACTTTTCTTCCAGCTCCCACCCACAGCGCGGCTCTGATTCTGCCTCAGGATAAGGTGGTCTCCATGCAGTTTTCCCAAGTGCCCATATATTTTCTTTTACTCACCAGGTCAGAGTGTGGTCTCTGAGTGTGTAGGAGGAATTATTCCCTTTCTTATTTCCAGCTAAGCATGGCTGCAGCCTCCCTGGACAAGCCAAACCTTAGTCAGCTGCAGGGGTGGGCAAAGCCTCTTGATAATGAGAAGAACCTATGAACTGGACCCTGGGGGAACCCCAGCAGGTCCTGAAGAATCACAGGAGGGCTGGGTTTTTCTTCTCTGCTTCCTTATCTTTGAACTGAGGGAAAAGCTTCGATGAGTTGGATAAAAAATATCAAAATCAAGGGGAACTGTAAAGGGGTTTATAGATCTGTGGGGGCTTGGATTGCTTAATGGAAATACACCCACCCACAGCATCACAGCAGAGACAGAGATCAGTCTCCTGGGCTGTTCTCTTGAGTTTGACTGTTGTGAGAAATGCTTAAATAGACTGAGCTTCAGCTCTTCCTGTGGATGCTGGTTTTTGTGCATGTTTAGGGTGAATATGTAGAAATTACACATCTTTAAGGATCTAATTTAGTTACATGCTTAAAAACCAAAAGCGGTTGGGAGGAAGGGACTCAGGCAACCTGGGGGCATTTTTCTTCCTGTTGGCTTACTGACAGCAGTGTGGGTGTGCTGAGGACAAGCAGCACCATAATCATTACAAGCAATATTGTCCTGTCTCTCAGCCTCTGCAAGATCTGGATCCTCATTCCTGTAGGGTGTGGGACCAGTCGGGTTCCCCATTGCTTCAGCTCTTCTGCTATGAGAATAGAGGGGTTCTAGGGGCTAAAACCTGAGAGAGGAAAATACTGGAAATCCCATGCCCCAAAGGAAAATCTTCAGCAAGATAACAGCAGTCCCATGTTCCCCAGGAATATTGACCAGAATATCGAATCTTTTCAGTCTAATCCCCACTACTTTCACCCCAGATACAGACACCTTTAAAGACACCTGTTAAAGTTGCTGCCTTAATAACCTCTACCAACCATCCATGGAAGCCTCTTGAGATGAATCAATGCCCATCAGCACCTCTGGGCATGTAAACATCCCAGTTCCTCTCAAAAACACAAAGGACAACTCGAGCATTTGGCTGAGATTTCAGAAACTCATCTGCAATGGGGGAAGCCAACACACAGCTTAGGTGCTGTGCTGGAGGCTGCCCATCCTTGCTCTTACGGACAATCTATGAGGCAATTCTCTGTCAAGGAGGCCATGGGACTTGCCAGGGACCCAGATGGGGTTTAGCTACTGTAACCACAGAGCCAAGCAAAAAAAAAAATTAGGGAAGAGGTAGCTACTGGTCACTGTGTACCCATGGCTGGGAGAAGTGAGATTTCCTGTGCCCTGCTATGGGTCAACAAAGAGAGCACAACAGATGGCTGTCGGACCAAGTCTTAGGAAAGAAATCCCAAATGGGACTGTGCCTCTGAAAGAGCTCTCTTTGCCTCAGAACAGCAAATATGAGAGGATGGGCCATAGCTCTGTCCTGCTGCAGCATGTTGGGAAGTGATGAGAGAAGGGTTCCTCTTGTAAAAACGGCAAAAATCAAGTCTTTCATCGATGACATGAGGGCAGGACTTGAACGGAGAGGTGACTAAGAATTCCAGCTACTCTCATGCTTGCAACAGCCCAGGAAGGGATTTGGTTCTCTGAGGGGCAGAGCACGCAGCAGCACCCGCTGGTAGCTGGTGAGCAGGGGGTGACTCAGATATTTGGAGAGTGACTTTCCTCAGCTGCTTTGGTGACCTGCATTGGAACTCCTGGTTTTGCAAATATCACTTTTGCTGGTGGTGTGTGACGTGCTTGGACAGAGAGGAAACAGGAGTGCAGTGAGGGCTGTTGCAGCATCCAGGGGTGATTGACAGCTCAGAGAGCAAACCAAGGGCTTTGCCACCAACATGCCTTTTATACCTGCTTGGCAGAATTGTACATGACCACTGTCTGTCTGTCTCTGGGAAGCCTCCTGGACAGGCAGCAGTCTTATGTCTAAAGAGAACCTGCTTTAGCACTTCCAGAAGAAACTTAGCTGAAAAGTTAGATCCTAACAGTGTTTTGGGAGGTGCTGTTAGCACAAACTATAGTGGCAAAGCAAATTATTCCCTGTGCAATAAGAGATATTTTCCCCATCAGTGAATTTCTTTCCAGAGCTTGATGAAATGGGATACATTGAATTGACAGTAATTCCCAAATTTACAGAGTGGAACTGAGGGGTAATTTTCAATGTTCATTTTTTTCCACCACAATCTGAAAAATTTTTGATAAAAAAAGGAAAAAAGAAAGGGGGAATTTCCTCTTTACTCTCTTTCCCTCTAATTTTAACTGGTTTTCCTGGAATCTTTGTAACTTTAGGGATTAAACTGAGCTCTGCATGTGCATTTTCTGTACATACAATTAACAAATGCTTGTCTTTCAAGCTCTTTTAGTAAGCAAAAGAAAACAGAACAGGATTAACTTTGCTATCCTCCATAGAAAATGAGTTCCCCTACTGAGCAGTAAGCACAACCATGGAATATATGGTACTTACTTAATACACTGGAAAAATATTCTTGGACTTATGCTCTCTTTCCTAAATTATTTTGCTTGTTGCTTTTTGGTTTTGGTTGGGGTTATTTTTTGTTACAGCCAGGAGGGACAATCAGCATAATTTCCGTATACAAGCTGGACACATATATTTTTTCCAGTAACTTTAATGAGAGTCAGGTTTGTGTGAGGAATTTAAGGGTGAGTTTTTTGCTGCTCCCTCTCACATCAAAAGAAAAGTTTCCATTGACTTCATTACTGCTGGGTCAGGATGGAGTAAGATATTGGGAAATAACACACTGAGAAGAAAAGTGGCATCAGCAAGATGCTATGGTATCATTCTCTTATCACAGGTCACTATCAAATTTATATAAATGTAGATCACTAATTGCACTAATGCTTTGCAGAGTGCCTAATGCAGCAGTTATTTAATAAAGCAGAGGAGTAGTAGCAATGAATCCTCCCAGTGTTTTTATGCAAGTTTTATCAAGTCTAGAGAACCCACTGAGTTGGAAAGACTACTGCCCTTCATTAATGCAGTCATGAACAAAGAATAAATCAGCGTGTCCTTCAAACTCCCGGGAGTCCTCCAGGCCTACACACAGCGTGATTGTAAGAAGAGGGGAAGGAAGGCAGGGAAGTCCTAAAGATTAATCAGATAATAAGGGAAATTCCTTAGTCCTGAGCACAAGGTCTTTCCCCTCCCCAACCTCCCCGAGAACCCACACAAGTCATGTTGCCCCCGATTTGCAGGGGAGATAAGGATGCCCTGGCCAGCGTGAGATGTACAACAAACACAACTTTATCTCTGCCGCCACACGCCGCCTCGGGATCAATGGGCAGCCACCACTTCGACGTCTCGCAGGAAGGATCTGCCAGATGAGACACCCCCTCGTGCCCCCTTTCCCAGCCTTAGAAGTCCCCAGGTCACAGAAGCGTGGCCTTGGAGGCAGCAGGAAAAACTCTTACCCCAGGTACGAGCCTGGCTCTCAGCAGCAGCCGAACAAACGACAAAGGAGGAAAACACTTGGTTTTGACTGTGTTTGTTTTTTCTTGTTTGTGGAGTTTGCACCTCAAAGCTACCATTGGAGAGCGGCTTCATTCTGTGTGTGCTTTCCTGTGGGCCTGGCAGGAAAACAGAGACCAAAAGAAAGGAAAATAAAAAAACCCCTAACCCTGATGCTGGAAACATCTGGATTTTTATATGTGCTTAACATCTCAGGAGAGTTTGTTTTTTGTTTGCCCTTCTTGCCAATAGAGTCAATGCTTTTCCCTGAAATATATGGGAGCCGGAAATATATATTAAAGAGAAGTATTCCTGGTTAAACTCAAGCTTGGGTAATTAATGACAGTGTGGTTGTGATGAGAAGCAGCGAGATGATAACCTCCATGAGCAATATTGTGCTATCTCTCAGCCTCTGCAGGGTTAGCTGTAATCATTGTGCAACCAGACCATCAAAGGAATGATAAGATCAGATAAGCAAAATACTGCTGTCATTTTGCATCATTGATGCTTAAGTTATAATTATTACTTTTCCTATCTTTGGTTAAAATGAGGGTGAAACCAATTTTTTTTTAATTTACACACACTTACATATATACATATATATGTGTGTCTTTACCCAATTTGACCCCTAAGAAGATGCATGTCCACGTATTGCACTGTCTCAGGAAAAGCCTGGTTACATTTCTGGTGGCTCAGTCAGACACACAAGCAGCCAAGATCCACCTTCACTCTACAGGGGAAGCCACCTGCAGACAAAAGATCAGGGAAAGTCTCCTTCAAGAAATAGTCAAGACACACCAACATGAGCAACATGAGCAACTCTCTTCAGTAGATGAGCCCTGATCTGGAGTTTATGGTCATGTTGGCTGGGCTGTCCTCATTCCCCAAGAGAATGATGATTTCTGAGGCCCAGAATAATCATGACTTGACAGAGTGAATGGGACAGATGACTGGGATTGCCTCCTCTGCTGTATCTTGAATGCCCATCCCAACCTCCACCTTCACACAAGCAGACGGGGTCCCAAAAATTACTCACCACGACATGCGCTTCTACAGGTTTCAGAAATGTTTAAGTTCTGTAAAAACAGCAACAACTTGGGTGCCTACCTAACCTTTTCTGAGTTAGATAGAAACTGTTCACTTGCCAAACCAAGGGGTGATCCCCTGCCCAGTGAGGTAACTGAGGGCTTTATCACTGATTTTGGCTGAAAGAAGCTCTCACCCTCACCCTGTAACTTCCTTTAGGTCAAGTTTGCTTCCTATATTTCCAGCACTTCTGCTTCTGGTCCTGAGTGGAACAGACTTTCTTGTGGGTATGTTTGTACTTCCCAGTCATTTGCATGTAATTTTATGCAAACATTTTTATCACAGATCAGTTCACACAACCACAAGCTGTGTTTTTATTTTCACTGTCAGCTGAAAGCTTCATCTACATTGGGTTTTTTTCTCTCCTTGCTCCAGCATGACTACATCAAAGTAATTGCACAGGTGCAAACCTGTAATGCTCTAGATGTTCTGCATTTGTGCAGCAAAATGTTCTGTTTTCCATGTACCTTATGCTGGTCTGAGCCCAGGTATCTCACATTTTGCCAGCCAGCACTTCTGGAGGCTCAATGAAACATAAGCATTAAGGTTATTGCAGCAACCCAAAACTTGGGCAGGCAAACAGATGTTTGAGACAATTTCTTGCCATTAGACAAGGTAAATTCTTCACAAAACATGCAATACTTGTAATAAAATAATTTAATTGGTGAATTGTGAAAAAATATCAAAGTGGATCATGTTGGTGGATCATTTCTTTAAAAGACTTGCATCAAAAGATCGAATAATGCCATGAATTTGTCAGTCAGTGCTACACATTCACTTAAAATGCCTCTCTAAGTTCTCCAAACAACTGGGAGGATGAGAGGCAGCACTGGTGGGAGCAGAGGCTGAAGGAGCAGGAGCTAAACCACCCAGGGAGCCAGAGTGGGGAGGGAGAGGACAGGCTTGTGCAGAGTACGACTGAAACCCTCTCTTTGCCCCTCCAGAGAACAGGAACCCCATGATTACACAGGTGAGAGGCAACAGTGAGCCGGAGCACAGAGCTCAGACCAGATCAGAGTGATGAAAACCACCAGCAAGCTTCAATTTAAAATTGCTGGGTTGGAGCTGGCACCCCCACAAGAATAACGCTTATTAGGTAGTATCCATTTCATCTCATTCTCCTGGCTGATTAAGTGATAACTCTTATCTTACAGAACATTGGAAGTTGTTGCTACATCACATCGTGGATTTATCAATAACTAATTCCCTGTTGGGGAAATACATGTTTCATGACTGTGTAGGCTAGGTGCTCATTGCTCAATTTAAAACATGCCTGATCTGAAGTTAATACTCAGATTTTTTCACTCTTTCTTTTGGTGCCTCTTACCAGTCTCAGTAGCAAAGAAATAGAAATTCACCCTTTGAAGAAGACAGAATCTGGAGCAATAGGAGAAAATGACTCCTTGGATGAGCCTTGAAATGCCAAGTTTCAGCCCATTGAATTTTTTTTTTTCTCAGCACAGTTTTAAATCCAGGAAAACAGACGTTTCTGGTGTATCTGCTGAGGCAGCTCTCAGAGAACTGTAAAAGCAGAGTCTGCACTATGATGCCATGAGGGGCCAGGAGCCGCTCATGGAAAAGCTCCATGTTTTCACACACAAAATGGAGTGTAAGGTCTTTGTTAGTACAGCCCTGAGTATTTCACATTATGGCTCCAGGAAGAGCAGCACATTTAACACAGTGCTGTGATCATGGACAATGCAGCTACACTCGCCCAGTGGTGGATGGCCATAGGAAAAGGGATCACGATTAACTCCATCAGTGCTGAATGATACACCTACCCCGTGCTCCAGCTAATGCTTCTTTCCTCCAAAGAACAACAAAAAAACCTCAAACTGAAACCTCATGGCATGTCAGGAGCTTGGTTTTTTATAGTTATTAGTGTAATTTTTGTTTTGCTGAAAAAAGATCAGAGCCAAGGCATGAGCAGGTGCTGCAGGATCCGAGCTGCACTGTCAGCCTCTTTAATGTGACCTTGAACTCCCAGCCACAAGTCCAGACCAGAATACACTGGAGTGTGCTCCACAAAGGAATATTCATAGAAGACTCAGATCCGTCCTATGATTTTATTCACCATCATTCCTTTAACTCACATCTCTGCAAGTAAAACCACACCAGAGAAGGAAAACTGCTCCACCTTACTAAAACTAATTTCTTTTTAGTCCTCCTTTTTT
>VXAC01002488.1:278831-305969 GCA_013399225.1 Rhipidura dahli | reverse complement strand
CTCTCTCCCTACCATGATTTCAGTAGGAGAAAGTTTCCTAAGTTGTTGGAACAAAACTGGGAAGCTCTTTGATCCAGAAGCAAATGGGTTAAAACAGCCTCAGAGTTTAAAGCTCTGTTTTGCTCATCCTTAATGGAAACTCAGGGACTGAATTTAGAATTGTGTTTGTGGAGAACAAGGCAAAAAGTGTCAGAGAGGAGGCTGGCAAGGAGGGATGGTATGCACAGGAATTAAATGCGGTTGGTGTCACTGTGCAGGGCGAGTCTGAACTATGTATGTGCGTGTAAGAATTTGTAGTAGTCTGTGTGCTGGCAAAAGAACTGGCAACCTGCCCTAAAACATTTAATAGGCTCCTCCTGAGTTTTTGAATCCCTCCTCAGTGCTGTGTGACAGAGGAGAACTTGATCCCCATTTTAAAGCATCCCTGAGTGAGGGGTATATCGGCTAAATATGAGGTGGTATTCAGACAAAAAAAAAAAAAAATCAGTTTGGACCTTAATAGAACTGGGGATTAGGTGTAGCATTCAGAACCAGCTCTTCCCACGTCAGAATTTGGGGATGCCTGGAGATTGGTCATGTGCCCCCTTCAGAGCCAGGATCCAATTTCAGATTCCTTCTCAGTCCTCAGAACCCATCGCTGTTTGCAGGCTGCATGTCATGATTTGAAATGACAATGATTTTGCTGCATAGAGGAATCAAATGAGCTGTGCAAGTTCCTCTGAAATCTGCTCCCTCAATCTGTAATATGCAAGAGAACTTGAAGTTCCATCCTAAGAAATAAGTGAACCTGGATGGTTTCTTCTTGCAGTAACTAACAGACTAGTCCAGCTCTGGCCATTGCCTTGGCTAATTTAGTTACTAATTTCAGGGATTAAGGATTCAACAGAGGAGCAACTGCCACAGCCTGATCTATTTGCTCTGTCTTGACCTCGGCACTGCTGAGGTGATGACTGATGGTTGCTCAAGCTGCAAAGCTGAAAGTAAGGCAAGATCTGAGGAAGACTTCAACAGAGGACACCTCTGGGCAGACCAGCCTATCTACACTGGTGCACTTGGACACCCTGAGGTCTTCCTCAAGCCACAGGACTCCTGAATAGTCTTCATCTGCCCATGGGTTTGCACGAGTGAATGTTTTGTCTGATCTGCTCTGAACAGGGAGCACTCAAAACCTAAAGGCACTGAAGACAGCTTGGGTAAGAGGAAGAGGGGACATCTCAAAATAGCATTTCTCGTGTCATATGGACTGATGGAAAGTCCCTGATTGCCTGCACCAGGGGTTTGTGATACCGGGACAGCTTTGCACAAGTCTCTGAAATCTACTGGACTTCTGCAGAATCCCTGTAAGGGGAACCAACCCAGTCACCAAATACAAAAACAGATGTGCTGAGAACTCCCCATCTGCCTCTGATGGCCTCACATGGCACTCAGAAAAGCATTCATCCTCCTATTTACTGCAACTGAGTAAAAGCATCTTTATATGAAAGCCTGGAATAGCTTCAAAAGCCTCTATCTTAGGAAAACAGCACACATTTAATAGCCTTCCAGGAAAATATCACCTATAAACTGAACAAAACCATTTAGCCAGGGAGCACTTAATCACAGTCAGCAGAGTGGCACCCAGACTCTGTGGAGCTCCTACATGAAGGAGATCTTCCTTGGACAGAGACTGTAAAACCTAGAGGGACTGTGTAAATTCATCAGGCTCCCTCCAAAATGTGGATGCAGCTGAAGGCTCCTGTATTTTTCAGCTCTTCATCACTCCTACTCAGTTTTCCCTGCACCCAGGAGAGCTGCTCTGATGACTGTGCAGAAGCAGTGTGGGCCCCAGAGGTGGTATTAACTGACTGAGACAGTCACAGAATACAGCAATAAAGGTGTTTCCCTCCACTAATTAAGGTCCTGAGAGGCGTCACCTCTGCTTTAATCCTTCCCTTACCCACAAGATCTTCCCAGAAGGCCACAGCAGAAAAACAGCTGCCTTCCAGCAAGCTTCAGACTTTCTATCCACCTTCACTGGAGCAGATCAAAGCAGCTGCCATATCCTTAGAGTGGAACATTTGAGTGGTTGAACTGAGGGCCAAAGAGGGTAAATTAGTACTATTTTTAGAAAAGGTTTGCTGCCACTCAGAAGAAAACTGCCAGTGCAGCAGCACGTGGCTTCATATAGAAATATTGGTGCTCTGTGGGGCAAAGGAGGCCAGAAGAGCAGTGTTGCACCTCCATTGCATGGAGGAAATGCATGGATGGGATATGGAAAAGGTCTGGAAGGACCTGCCCTCCCAGACAAATGGCAGGGCCTGTCCTCAGCAACCAGTGCAGCAAGGTGGCACAGCAATCCCCCCTGCTCTTGGGGACAAAGTGCTCCTAAAGCTACTGAGGCAGCTCAGCACTGCCTGAGGGACTGACCCGGAGCAGCATCACAGGAAAGGGCTCAGGGATGGGAAGAGCCTGCGGCCTCTGTCACAGGCACCTGTGTTAGAGCCTGAGTCACCTGGGCTGGCACCAACTCTCACTTCTCGAAGCTGTGAGGACTCCTGAGTCACCCACCTCCCTCCTCCCCCTGCTCCATAGCTGGGGCTGGCACCAACCAAACCCTCCTGCTGATGGTTCCCATCAGCATCCCCTTGGGGCACAGGGGGAAGGGGCACCCCAGGGGAACAACTGAGATTTCTCTGCTGTTTGCAGCTCAGGCTGGTGTGAGGCGAGGATGAGAAACTCCAGATTTAGATTTTTGTAGACATTTCTAGTGTTGATTAGTTTCGGTGATACTCAATGTTAACATTTGTGTCCCCTGAGCTCTTTGCCTTTCAGAACCGGACGCCTACTCGTTAATTAGTTCAGGCTTTTACCCGAAGGGTTATTTTGGGGATAGGCTGAACATTACAAAGTGCTCGGTCTGTGCTCTGACCAAGTACTTTGCTGTGAATATGGAGCTGACATCACGTCATTCAGTTCATTTATTTAAGTGTTGATTTGTGGCTGATGCACCCACGGGTAATGCTGACAGCAGCTCCAGTTTCTTCATTAAAATACAGTGAAATAAACACAGCCCTCACACCTCGTCTTTCCTTAGCTGTAACCTGCTCACACAAGGAATAGTCATCACATCGCTGATGACAGCCGAGGCCACTCAGCAGTGGGATCACTCTGATCCCTGATGGTTCTGGACGGCACCTGAGACAGGAGAATACCTGGGACTCCACCCAGCTGAAAGCTGCTGTCGGTATCTCTGCAGACACAGGAAATCTCCTGCTTAATTTAGGGCATGACTGAGATACTTGGTATGGAGCCTCCTGGCAGAGACCTGTGCTGAAAGGATGGCTTGGCCATGGGAAGGGTGAGGTTCTGGTTCCTGGTCCTCCTCTTCTCCTCTGTTGTGGCTCCAGCAAGCTGGATCATCAGCCCGTGGTCTCAGCTTTCCCTCCACTCCTTTGCCCAGTTGTTTTATTTCGTGCCCTGTGTGAGCAGCCCTGGCCATGCTAAGTAGAAGATCCCTGGAAATCACCTACATGAGCTCCAGTAAGGAACACAGAAGCCAATGGCAGTGAGAAAACTGTTAACTCCTGAATGTGTCAAAGATGTCATTTCAGAGAGAGGAAACTGAGGCAATGACAAGTATTTGTGAAACATCTGTGGTATGATAGAGAATTATCCAGAGTATCATTTTGGGTCAGACACTGACACTGAGAAAGCTAAAAGCTGGTGAAAGCAGCTCACTTCCACCAGCTCCTGGCACAGAGGAGCAGTGGAGTGAAGGTTTTGGTGAGAGGTTGGGCATTTTCCTGGGCTATGGAACCTCCTCTAACCTGTGCAGGAGGATAACACAGCTGTGGGTATCTGTGCAGGACCTTCACACAGTGAGTTTGGAGGGCATAAATGATGTTGGCACAGATTTATAAGATGCCAGCAGGGGACTGGACTGGCTGACTGCAGGAGTGTGAGGTACAGTCTTTTCTGCACAGAGAGCTGCAGCTCATCCCACTGCCAGGTCAACATTATTTTCCCTTTTCCTCCTTATGGGCACTGTGCTGCCACATTGCTGCTCCTGGTTTATGAGAGAATTAACTCCCAGTAGTAGCACTGGAGTACAGTACAGCCTGTGATATGTACTGGGTTCCTTCCAACAGAGCAGATCCTCACTCTGGTAACAGCAGTAATTCTGTTTAACACTATGACTTTGTGAACATCACCCTGATTAATGCTTTTCTCTCTCACTGGTTGTTACTACAATTCACACTAGAACCTGGAATCTAGGAATTGTCCCCAAGTGCTTGTGGAATGGCTGATTCTATTTGCATCAGAGTTATCTGGATTGGGTTTGCTTTCACTATCAAGATCATAGATAGAATGCATGAGAAGTCTAATCGTACCTACCAGTTCCTATCCTCCCCTGGAATTCGAGTTGATATCTCTTCATACATCCTAAACTGGCCTGTCTCCAGCTGGAACTGATTCCTCAATCAGAAGGAACATTGGGTCCCCTTAAACCTGGAACATTTAAAAGTTCTTTCCCATCACAACAGCTTTGACCTGGACTGCCTTCTTTAAATTGCCTCCAGAGTATTCTGTTTCATAACCAAATTGTTCATTATTGTTGCTCTTTCCAAACTACCTTTGATGGGACTCCTCTTCGACTTGTGCCTTGTTTAGGAGCAGTCTTGATGTCTCTTTTTGGCCTTTCTGTGCCTGAATGACCTCTGTATGGGGAAGTTGGTGGCAGCAGAGCAGCACCACTTGTGATAAAAGCTCTCCATATTCATTCTGGGTTTTTAAGTGCACAGTAACATCACGCTACTTTAATTATATGTTTTCCTGCCCCTTCTCTTTCATCTTTCTGTAACTTTGTCAAGGTTGTAAACACACCTAGGCCTTAAGGCTCCTTCAGCAAGGATTGCTTTCAAATCCATCTACGCATTTTCCTTCTATGGATGTCTGTGTTCTGTACTTCCCCAAATTGCAGGGCTGCAGTAAATGCCTGGGAATAATGCATGTGTATAAAGCACAGACTATAAAAGCACAACGGTGTGATGGCGTTAGCAAGCACCTCTGATGAAAGATGAACACAGAGGCTGTAAGAACCTTTCTCACATGTAGTTCTTGAGTGCTGCCAGCCTTTCCATTGTTGTGATGCTCTGGGTTACTAAAATCTCACTGAAATATCAGCTTGTTTCACAACGGGTTCCCATTTTTCACAGACCCATTCTTTGTGTGTTTGGCTGGCAACTCCTGTGAAGGTTTCCTGTCCCATACTGGATTTCTTTTAAAGTTGTTGCTTTAATTTGCCTTGTGGGTTTTTTTTTTGTTTTTTTTTTTTTTTTTTTTTTTTTTTTTTTTTTTTGTTTTGTTTTTTGTTAAATGAATATGGGATTGATTGCTGGGAAGACATGGGATTTTTCTGAAATATTACTATTATCCTTTAAGAAATGCAGGCTTCTCAAAGATACTGCCCCTTTAAACAAGACAAAAAGAAATCAACCATTGCCTGGATAATGCTGTTCTCATCAACATGCAAGGAGCTTGCTTGTCTGTCACGTCGCCCACATCTTCTCAATCACTCCCTTTCATTTATCCTATTATGCCCCTATTTTAACTCATACTGTGGCTGATACTCAATGACAGACAGAAGAAATCCAGCTGAGCATCATCCCTCCTTTGCTTCCCCACAGGAGATGCAGTATAGAAGCTCACCTGGTGGAGATCAGTGATGGAACTCGAGTGGGGAGAGACTTTTTACAGCTAGAGGAAAACACTGCCAACCCAGGAGGATCTGGGTGATGAGATGTGTTGTAGACAACGGTTTTTCTGACTTTTTCCATGTGTGAAGAGACGGTGTTTTGCAAGCAGTTGCAGTTTGGAAGACATGATCACAAACCCTGACTAATGTTTGTGGCTGGTGGGTCCGTGGCAACAAGTCAAAGCAAGTGCTAATTACTATGGCTATTGCTGCTAATTTATTATTTAATTTCACTGTATTAGTGTGGCATTGCAGGGCCCTAACCTGGAGCCATGGCCCTACGGGCAGGACACTCTCCAAACACAGAACAAAGCAACGGTCCCTGCTGCCACGAACTTGCAACCTAAATATGCTGCTGTGTTGACTCCTGACCTGTAACCTAGAGGTGTTTGAGCCTCCTGACTGCAGGGATCCCAGAGCTCATCCTGGTCTATGTCAGAGAGCAGTGGAGTTCTGTGGTTGAGCAATGGTGTTACTGACCCAATTGCCCAACCAGGAGGAGGTACCAGCCTGGGCACTTGCACATGCAGGTGGGGAGATCTGTGGGAAAACAGTGGGGCTCAGAGATAAATGAGAAGAATACATATTTCTGGTCTTCTGAACCCGAGTCTTAAATCTGAGCCTGGAGCAGTTTGCTCCTGTTCAAAAAACACAACCCCTTTCACATGGCTGATTCATGGCAGTCTCCTCCTCAAGCTGTCTAGCACATGTCTGCAAGTTGATGCGTTGATACACAGCGGCTCAGGATGGAGTTGTCCCTCCCTGGCATGGGTGTTTCTGAACAGCAGCTACACGGAGCAGCCAGCTCCAAGGCTGCTCTCTGAATGATCCAGGTTGTGAAGAGCTGTCTGGTGATTTCCATGCAGATCCTGGGAAGATTAACACAGCGTCCTGTCAAGCAGCGTCCCCCAGCACTGCAGGAGAGAGCCTTCAGTTAACCCCGTGCGCTGCAAACAGCTGGAACCGGCGCTTTAATGAATCTGCTGGGTGTTCTGTTATAAATGATCCAAGTGCATTCTGCTAATTGTGTTTCCTGGGTATTACTTCAAGACCTAAAATAATGCTGAGAGCCCATGGGTCTTTCTTTTATTTATGTCAACTTAAGGCACTCTGAGCTTCCCATTCTAGTGAGAACTTTGCAACTGTCAGCAATAACAATAATAAAAATACTTAGAGTTACCATTTCTGTATCTCCCTTAATTCAACAGCAATATAATTACCTAGACTACTTTCTAATATATGAAACAATACAGGCCAAGATTTTGGAGGGCCTGGATGGGAACTTGGCTGTTGTTTTCCAAGGGAAAAATATTCCACTCCTTCTGTACAAGAAGACTCATGCCTATTACCAACAGTTTAGAGTTTGCTGTTGAAAGAAACTTAATCTCTCTTTAATTCTGTGTTTTATCTTGGATTAGGCTGTCCTTGCTGGGAATTCAGAGTCTCGGGGTGGGAGGAGGCAGTGACCGATAGGACGCACGGATCAGCTTCTGTTCAGACTTGCAGGCGCTGGGGCAGTCCAGCCTCACAGCAGGCTCTGGGACTCCATCCACAGGATCTGCCTCCCTGCTTTGGCCATTGCTATGTCAAAGTCAGAGGCAAGTGAGTCCATGAGGATGACAAGGAGAGAGACAGAGGGCAGGGGAAATAGGTGTAAGTGTGCTCCAAAGCAGCCCCTGCCTCTGAACAACCTCATAGCTTGGAAAAGCAACCCCTGCCTGGCATCTTCCAGAGTTAGTGTGGATAATGTGGCACTGGGCACTTTGTTGGGTTATCTGAGGTTAGCAGAGTCCGACCTCTGGAAGGGAGGAAGAGGGAAAGCAAGCACAAGACCGTGCCAGGCAATGCACTGTCACGGCTTGTTCCTCAAGCCCCAGAAAACTCCACACCCATTTTATTCTTCACTGTTTCCTCATCAGCCTTGCGTGAGATGCTCCTGGGCAATGGATTTAGGAAAACCCAGTCATTTACACCTAA
The DNA here is from genome assembly GCA_013399225.1 of Rhipidura dahli. Classification (NCBI taxonomy): domain Eukaryota; kingdom Metazoa; phylum Chordata; class Aves; order Passeriformes; family Rhipiduridae; genus Rhipidura; species Rhipidura dahli. The sequence goes on along the minus strand of VXAC01002488.1, from coordinate 298,258 downwards.
TGGGGAAGCAGCAGCAATCTCCATGGGAACGGGGCTCCCCCAGCCGGGCTCCACCCAGTAGGTGAGGATGGATGACCTGCCAGCTCCTGGCAGAGGAGCACAGTGGATGGAGGAGGATGGACAGGCGGGTGGAAGGCACACCTGTGGGCAGGTCGCTGCTGCTGGCTCCCGTTTGCTCACCGTGGAGAAGATTTCTCTCTGGCTGACTTACAAGACAACATCTGGCACATGCATAAAGAGAACATGATGGCTGATCACTCCAAGGACATTTATCTTCCTGAATGAGGAGGAGAGGGTTACAGTGGTGGAGCCCCAAGGAGTTGGCCTGTCCCTCCTTGCTGGTGAAGATTAATGTGTGGTGGGATGTTGGCTAACACGTAGTGTGCACACACAATGTTCCTTTCCCTCCATCTCCTTCTCCATCCCCCAGCTCTGCTCTCATGGACTAATGGAATAATACAGCTTTGAATGATGACAGGTTACATGGAATACACCCCCTCACCCCAAAAAATGCAGGGGAAATCTGTAGCAAACAAAGTGCTTAGAACAGTTAAGAGAACCTGGATATCCTACATCATTAACTCCTAACCAAAGGGAAGAGCAGCTTATGGAATTTCACATGTTTATCTCTCTAGCACAAACTGGACTTAGAGTATTGTCTCTTTTCAAATATATGGCCCATAAATTAAATCCTTGCATTCTATTTTTATGTCATTCAGTTAAAAGGCAGTACCATGGCTCACATTTGTATTTAAAAGAGCAGACTGCTTTCTTCTAATAGTTCAAGAATAGAGGAGACTTTTCACCCAAAACCAAAGATTTTTGAATGTGGGTGGAGGCATTAGATTTTGGTCTTGCACATATCTTTGCATTGTTGCAATAAGCATTCAGGTGCAAGTTAAATGCAAAATCACTGGATGCAAAGGACAGAAATGAGAAGAGGGAAAAATTTGTAAGAAAAGACAATAAAATGGCAAATCTGAGCAAAGAGCTGCCTATCTTGAACCTGTTGTCTATTTTGCCTCAAAATCACAGGTTCAAATTGTGTAGAGGTTGATCTGTGCAAAGCAGCTCCACTTGGAAGCATTTATTTTACAGGTTAAAATAATGCTCTTTGTAGTCAGTGCAGCTCCAAGCTTTTGGACAGCTGTGGTTTTTGGGAACGCAAAAAGCCAAGGAGTGTGTCTCTCTCAGGGCCCTGATCCTGGCCACTGTGGGCAGTGGCAGGAATCCCTGTTGCACTGGTGATGAAACATATGGCTGGTCCACATGGGTCTAGAAAGGAGAAAATAAAATAGCTATGGAGATATGGGAACAAGGCAAAATGCAGAGCCTTTATGGGGGGATGAATACTATAAACAGGACAGCAGGCATGAGGTGATAAATTCGAGGGATTAGAATGACTAAATTAGGAGTTTGTGGCTGAACTGGGAAGAGGACTACTCTCATTTTAAAGTGTCTTGAGGCAGAGGGAGCTGACAAGGACAGGCAGAAGTATTTGTAAGCATGAAGGTGGAAGATGACCGGCCTTTCTGCAGAGGGAAAGACATCCTGACAGGAGCATACCCTGTCCTGCTGCAATCTGCTTCCACAAAGGTACCAGATTTACAAACCCTCCTGAGCATTTACAGGACACAATTATTCTGGAAAAAGGCTACTCCCCATCAAATCCATTTTCTGAGCAAGTCTATCACTTACAAAGTCTCATGTAGGAAACTGGTAATTACATAAAAGTGAAAGGAATGTCATGCAGAATAGCTTAAAATATGGATTCCCCATCACACAGCCTGTCATGTCTTCCTACTGTATTTCCATCACTGCAGACAACATAATGCCACTGCACCAGTCATGTTTCAACTAACACCTCAAGTCAGGTAGACACATAACAGGTTAATTAGGGGCTTTGGCAAATTGAGTCCACGGGCTGTAATTACCAGCACTCAAGACCTACAATTTCTGTTTTAATTAAAATAAACAGTGTGGAGAAGCTGACATCACACCAGAGTAACCAGTGTGTAAGTCACAGTTAATTATGTTAAGCTGTGGCCTCCATCATAAAAAATACTCGGTTTGGATCTGGATTTATGGAGACTGACTTTACCATTCCAGCAAAGTTTAATTGCTGTACAGAGGCCACTGACTGGTCTGGACAAGTCAGTGTTGGGGTGACAGGACAGGCCGTGTGTGGAAGAGCTCCTTCTCCTCTTGGGGTGGAAGCAGGCAGTGCCAGCCCTTGTATCCTTCCTTCATTGCCTCCTGACAACCTTTCACACCCTGTCAGGTCCCAGTTGTGCCCCATCCACACTCAGGCTGCCTCTATCACATCAAAGACGATGGCGAGCTGCTGCCTTTCCCAAAGAGCATGACCAGGGAAAATGAGCCTGAAAAAAGCAGGAAAATGAGCTTTTGGGTAAGGTCTGGGAGATGGGAAGCGTAGGGCTCTGAGGTGCTTTGTGCACCTCTAAGCTCACAGAATCCCCCAGTGATGGAGAGCCAAGCTCTGGGTGCCTGAGCACACCCAGGGCACGGGTGGCACATTCATCCCCTGCATCCAATAAACGCTCCTGCTCTGGCACAGCTCTTGCCTTTCCCTCCTCACGCACTCCCAAGTAATTCCCTCGGCAGTGTTGCAGCGTAACCACGACCCACACTCCAGCCTCTCATCTGCCACCTCTCCCGCTTCTCCTCCTCCACCCAAGCTTCCCTCCCAACGCTGCCTTTTGTCTCCTTCACCCACTTTCAACCCCGTGCCTCCTTTGATGCCACCCGACGTGCAAGGTGCAGCCAGACCCACCCTGCCCAGCCAAAAACACACCTGTTTTGCAAACCAATCCAGGTGTATTGGACACACGCTGTTCTGGGATGGCTTTTATTGCGTTGCACAATCCCGCTGCCTGGGAGTCTGCAGCCCCAGCAGCCGTGGAGGAGCAGACGTCTCGCGGGCTTGCCAGGACTCCCAGCAGGGCCGTGCAATCCCTGGGCACGTAATTAGCCACGCAGCAGGGGAGAGGTGACACATCTCAGCTTTGTACTTTTCCAGGCCGGTTATGAGGAGCTGCCAGGTGTCCCCACAAGGGTTCAGTCAACCCACAGATGAGGAAGCCCTTGACAGGACCTGGGGGGGACTCACCTGAGTTGATACTTGGAACTGCCAAGGTTTGGCGATAGAATTCTGGAAAAATGGAGCATTTCCTGGGGGATGTGGTGGTAACTCCAGCTGAAACAATGCTGTGTGTCCCAGCAGTGCCATTGGGGGTACAGTGAGACCCCCCTGGAAATGACAGATTCAGCTTCTGCAGCAGAGCCTGGGAAGTGAAACACTGAATTTTCATATGTCCCTATCAATGCACTTTAGCTCTGGACCAACTTGCCTGCGGAATCCCTGGAAAACAACTTTTCAGTGGAGCTTTGATGATATAATCTTCCTGGGGAGGGAGAGACGAGGCAGCATAGGGCAGAGAATGCTGCTGTTTTCTGTTGTGAAAGGTGTGGACCTGGTTAATCACCCCAGGCTGTTGGATGGACAGCACAGACACAGAACAGACAGCATTTTTCTTTTGCTTTTTCTGAACAAGAAAACATTTTGGAAATAATTCTTTATTTCAGTCTATTTTCAAGCACGTAAAAGCTATGTAAATTGCCATTTTTTTCAGGTTTTGCATTAACCTAACCCCTTTTTTTTTCCCTTGAAAACAAATAATATGCTCAGGCAGTGTAAGTGGAAACAGTTGCTTTTTATTCATTCAGTCATTTCAGGATTTTTTTTCTGACTTCCACTAACAGTGGCTGATCCTTACTTAGTTAAGTATGGTTTCCCTGCTTCCTCTCCATATGAAATTTTGACTCTCTGTGATGTTTTGATTAGCATATGATTAACCAGTAATTTTTTCTATGCCCTAGGCCTCATACTGAAATTCTTCTTTTCAACATATCTTTCACTGTCCTGCCACTATTTCCTAACAGTTGCTGCAACCTGCAGCCCAATTATTTTCATTTCCACGATATTTGGAGTCTGACCTAATAGAAGCAGCGTGCTGAGCTTTAAATTTAGCATTTAATATTGAAAATAAATCCCATTAAATGCTGCTGTCCAGCTGGCCATGGGTATTGCTGTTGGCCTGCAGCTCACCTACAAAGCCCCACAGAAAGGTGGTGTTTGTTTGGGGTGTTTAAATGCAGGATTGCTCGCTGCTTTTGGTAACCAGGTGAGACAGCCCATGCAAGCTCAGACACTGGTGTTTGGTGTTGCCCAAGCAAGAACATTGCCCTGTGCTCCCTGCCATGGGTTACTAATGCTTTTGGCTTCTGCAGGTGAAAGCAAAGTGACAAAGCAAAGTCAGTGTGCCCAGCCCTGGGAAGGGTGAGCTGTGGCACTGCCTGCCACTGCAGCGACTGGCAGAGCTGGCGTGATGTGGGCACTGCCTGAGCAGAGCGACCTGGAAAGCCAAGGGTGCTCCTTCCCCTCGGGTGAGGAGGAGGAGGAGGAGGAGGAGGAGGAGGCAGGGTGGTGACTCAGAGGAGCGGCAGCGCCTTTGGGGCTGTCCCGCACACCCCGGCTGGGCCCTCGGGCTCTGCCAGCCCCTCGCTGCCTTCAAAGCACCCACATGTACAACAAGTGACCTCCTCACTGGCATGGAGTTCTCCCCCAGCGCCCTGCTCCTCCAGAGCCAGGCACACCAATTTTGGGACACACCTGAGCCCTCCTGCTCCCCCCCCATGGCTCCTTGGGTACCAGCCCAGCTCCACAGAGTGGCAGAGACAGGGGCACAGGCAGTGGCAATGCTCCGACCCAGGGCAGAGCCACTTTCTCTCCTGGAAACCAGCAGCCAGGACAGCCAGGACAGCTCCTAACAGCCAGGACACCCAAATTACTGTTGTTTGTGCTGCCAGGACACCACAGCATTATTCAGGGTTTTATCCCACTGGAGGGATGGACCATTCCACAGCCGTGTCCTGCCCAGCATTTGGGCTTTCACTGGCTCTGAGGATGTGTGGTTTTAAATTCTTTTACCTAATTGTAATGAGCCATGTGGGCTATTTACTCCTCTTTTTAGAGCTGTTGCCAGGCACTTTGTCCTGAAAATGCTGGTTATGGTGTTGTGTTTTGGTTTTTTATTCTTCTCCTCTTATCAAAGCAGGATGCCAAGAGACAAATTTATTGTCCTGTGTAACATCCTCTTTCATATCCTCCCTCCACACTCCAGGAAAAGCAAAGTGCCTGCACTCCAGGCCCTTGGCAGATCAGATCAGGGAGCAGGCAGGAGCAGCCCCCAGTCTGTGCTCATGAGAGGCTGTTACAAACCCCATGGGAGGGATGGGATGAGTTTTCTCTGACTTCATCCAGCTTGGGAAAGGGGCCAATATCCTTCTTGGACCCTCTGTCCTTACAGAAACCACATACCTTTCATTTGGTGTCCACAGCTGGTGATGTGAGGAGTTTGGGGGCCTCTGAGCAGCATGTCTGAGATTTTAATAGGGAGGCCCATCACTTGGAGGGAGATTGCTGAGGCTGGAAGGAAGAGGAGAAGAAGGGAAGAGAAGCACAGAAGCAACACAGTCCAACCATGTCTTACTGCTGGGACAGGGGCAGAAAATCCTTTTCATGCTACTGGAGTTTTGTTGTCCCTGAATCATAATCCATTTTAATTCAGGTGTTAATAAAAAGACACCTAAATACTCATCAGTGAGTGGCAACACACCATGTATGTTCTCCTGTGTCTTCTCACAGGGCAGGGTGTGTGATGGGACCACAGGTGCTGGTACTGACCCAGAAGCTGCAGAGCCCATCATTTTATGGTTTGTATTTACCACACCCTTGCTCTCAAGGGGCTTTATTAAGCCTGATCAGAACTGCACACTTTTGAGGGAAAATGGAGTACATTTACATCTACTGAAACTTAAAAAAAACCCCTCCTACTCCTGCTTTTTTCCTTCTGATCATTTTGCTCTGGATGCACCCTCAGGCTTCGGGCTTGTAGGACAGAAAGCAGCTCCCAGTAATTGAGGGGCTGAAGCCACCATTCCCTCAAGTGCTGCCATAAACATTTCCAACACAGTCACATAACAAGGAGGCACCTGTGTTTCTAGAGCCCAGCACTGCAGAGAAATATCACCCCTGGCCTGCAACCTTGCTTTTGAAGTGACCTGGCTGTGGGCATGATAATGGGTGAGCTGCTCCAACCTCATTGAAGTCAGTGGACAGCCTCCCCTGGGTTTTGGGGGCACAGGCTTTGGGCTGCCTGTGTGCTGAGGCTGGAGCAAACCGCTTGGAAATGTCTAAACAAAAGGAAAAAAAAGAAATAAAACCAAACACACTAGTGAAAAATAAGGGGGTGGCACCTCTGTGGGTGGAGAAGGCTGCAGGCCATGGGTGCTCCTGCACAGCCAGGATGTGCCCCATGCAGCTCCCTGGGGGTGTTCCCAGTGCTGGCAGCATTTTGGGGGACTGTCCTGGCTTTTCCTCAGCTGTCTCAGCAGGTGCCCTGTGTGGCATTGCTCCCACAATCATTCTGTCATCAGCTGGATTGCCTTTGGAATTAAAAATAGCTTCAAACTGGAGTGGTTTGGCCATGATGGGTCAGCTGGTGGGAAAGGAAAAGCCCCTATCTCCACCCACTGGATATTTTGGAGACCTTGTTCAGGCAAACAGCCAAGGTGTGTGAGTGAGGAGCTTTATCTTGGCAGCACTTGGGTGAAACCAGCTGGGAAAAACAATTACTTTTTCATAAAACTTTCTTCTATCCCAGTACCAACATGTTTCAGCACACTCTGGGGAACTCAGTGCAATGAGTGACATAGATGCTGCTGAGAGACCTCCTAATAAAACCATATTTTCCACATTTACCCCATTTAGGAGAACAGGAGTCAAAGTAGGTTGAAGATTCCAGTTCAGTGAGGTGTTTTGAGCTGGAGGCGGCAAAAGTGGGTTTGAGGGAAATTTGACTTTTTTGGGAAAAAAAGTGTATGTGAAGTGAATGACATGAATTTCATTTTTTGTTGTTATTGATTTCTGAAGATACTGAGAGTTTTGAGTTCAAGTTAAATTTTTCTTTTTACCATTTGTATTCTTCTGATGCTGTTCATCCACAGTTCCAGCCCATTGCAGCAGCAGTCCTAGGGGTGACAGGTCAGGTGTCACATCATGCTGAAGATTTTACCCTCCCTTCTAGTAAATCCCTTCACTTTTTCTTTGTTGGGGAGGGGCAGGACACGACCTCCTAAAGCCACCCTGAAGTGAACATTGCCTCTAATTCCTAAATGAGCAAAAAAGTGCACACAACTGCAACATCAGGAGCCCTGCAGACCCTCAGGGCAGGGGGATTGCAGGACTCCAGAGCTGTGTGTGCCCCAGGCAGGGTGTCAGCCTCGCAGAGGGGCTGCTTCCCTCTCCAACCCCTCTGGGGTGTCCGTGTGCATCCCCTGGGCTGAAAGGTCGATGCTCCCTCTCCCCTGTGCAAGCAGCTCCTCCTGAAATGACCATCGTGCTGCCAGCTCAGGTTTTATGGCTGGTCCTTCCAGATTTTCCCACCCCCATTCAGGAAAGAGGAGCTAAAGGAAACACCTTTGGCTGCAGTGAATAGGTAGCAGCTTTTGTACTTCCCTCTGCTGCCCTTTCCAGCCCTGTGGTGTGGGGATTTCTGATATTTCCTGAGCAGCTGCTGGACATTATACCTTTAGGAGCTCCAGCTCTGACTCCTCCACACCCTTTCCCTTCAGCAGAATTCACACAAAACCAGGGGATAAAACCCCCCCCCAGCTATAAAAGCCAGCCAGGTGCTCATTTGGATGATGTGGCTCTGCTCTCAGTTGCCTTTGAAAAGCTGATGCACCCCCAGTGTCTTGGAGGCACTTTTGGGGTGAGATGGGCAATTGGAGCATTCAGACAATATACCCCAACCCCTCCTGACTTTACTGGAATTGCTTCTTAAATGCAGGGTGGATGATTTTACTAATTTGGAGTCTCTTCTAAAATGACTTTTTTTTTTGTAGATCTTCCTTCTAAACGAATGTTAGTATCCAGGTGCTTTCTGCCATCTGCATTTGAAGCCAGGTTGAATCAGCCCTGGCTTGTTCTGTTCTTGGTAGCTGCAGCTCCTCTGACACCTCTCAGATCACATTGACAGGGAAAACTTTTATTCCTTAGCCTGTAATTCCCGTCTGTGTGTGGGGCAAGCTCACACACCTTGTAACTATTTCACTTCGGCTCAGAACTCATCTCCTCATTACCCAGATATAATTACATCTGACAAAAGTATTGAATGCACCAAAGCACAAAGAAAAAAGACAGAGGGATTCAGGTCTCTCACCCCTGAACACAATGCCCCCATAAAGAGCTCGAGGAGGAAGAGGATGAATAATTGCTGAAGGATCATTGCCATGATTACAGGGTATGGTCTCTCATATGGCATCTGAAGACTCAGACAGTTATGGAAATTATAAAGAAAAATCAATTTCAGTACTAAGGTGTGAGCACAAGGATATTGTTTTTATTTGTTTTTATTTTCTGACAGGACACCAGAGAGCTTGATATGTGGCTTAACAGAGCATTTGACTTTGCATTACAGGTGGGTTTTCACGGGCGCTTGGGGACAGCCTGGCAGCTGCCATGGAGCCTGTGGCTAAAAAAAAATAAATAAACAGGAAATCATTTGAGAAGCATTGATAACAATAACATCAGTGCTTCTAGAAACAGGGTCAGGTGAGGGGGTGCATGCCTGATGCCCTTGCTGGGGAGTGATGAGCTGCTGTGGTCAGGGGTGCAGGTGGGGCTGCTGATGGGCAGCCACAGAGGGTGTGGGGTTGCCCAGGTGCTGCTGGTGACCAGGGATGCTGCTTGTCCCCCCTCGGAGCCCCTGCCTGCCCTGTCTGCCCCCGCTCCTGGGCAGCAGCCTGCCTGCTGCAGGCCTTCCATAAACTTTGCAGCAGGGTTTATGTGCTGCTGAAAACTTGCAAAAAGGTCGTGGAGAGAGGACGGTGAATTTTCTCATAAATGCTTTGCTGATGCATGCCAGGGAAAAATGTCAGGAGTGAAGGAGAGGCTGTGGATCACTGGCTGAAAGTTGCTTTCCTTGTGGCCTCTCCCGTTTTCTTTTAATTACAAGAAGGGGAGAAAAAAAACCCCCGAGGTCTCTCCTGGTAACAAATGGAGGAAAAGAGAAAGTAAACACATAGAGGAGTGCCAAAAAAAATTACCTGGGAAATTCCAAAATGAAAGTATTCTGTTTAAAAATTTCAATTAAGGTTGCTAAGTAACAACAGTGTATCTACTTATCAGCTCATTTACAAAATCTAAGCACTGAAAAGCCAAGACATTAATAGTGGTGGAGATCATAAATCTTATGCTGCCGACATAATAAGAGTACATGCATTATTCTTATCAAGTACAAAGAAAGTAAATACATATTTCATCACAACAAGCTTAATGCTGACCTCTAAATAAATAGCTGTCTTTCATTAGCAATCTCAAAATAAAACATAAAGCAAACCCTATTAAAAAGAGCCATAAAAATTATGTATGTAGACACTAATGACACATATTGATCAGCTTCACGTGCAAAGCCATACGCATGCATAATTCTGCCACAAATCAACATGGTTATGTGGTTTTTTTTTCCTCAAACCAGACATTCCATAATATTCTCAAGGAAACACAATTATCAAGGATTAACTAAAAGTCAGCTGTCACTTTGATAGATATATATATTTTATATAAACCCTCTTGTGAGCCTCAGTGTTCACTGTATCTCTTTAAGAGCACTTTGCCATTGTAACTGAGCTTACCAAACTAATATGATTTTAAAGGTCAGAGTTAGGGCTGCTGGGTTCTGCTGGGACGTTCGCAGCGCTGTGTTTTATGCTTCATAAAGCTTCATCTCTCTGCTTGGTGCTAATTAGGATAGTCCCCTGTAATCAGTGGCGCCATTCCAATTTCCATTAGCTAAGTTTTGGACTCCAAGGGCTGTTCCTTCCACGGTTGCCCCATTTCAGTCGAGCACTTCGCCATATGCCAGGCCTTCTGCAGGTGCTGGAGCTGGGAGAAGTGCTTGTGTTCAACTGTTGGGATGGGTCACTCAGGCCATGGGGGAACACGGAGGAACGTGCTCGCCACGCCTCACATCCCCAGCTCTAAGGTGCTTTTTCAAGCAGCCCTTGTATTTGTCAGGCATTTTGGCTGTTTCCAGGGGACAGACACACATCCTCCAGCCAGGCCCATGTCAGCAGGTGTCTGATCCTCTGTGGGAGCCCAGCAAAACCAGGCTGGAGCAGCACAGATGGAATGGTGAGGGCAAGGGCTGAAGGGGAGCAGCACAGCGGCCTCGATGGACCAGAGTGGTCCCCAGGGCAATTTGTGGTTTGAGCAGATGACATAAATTTGTCACAAGTTTTAATCAGCGTTGTCAGGGCTCCAGGTCCTGACCTGCCACGAGCCAACATTCCTGGCTGTGCCGAGGTCTCCCAGCTGAGCCTTCCCACATCACATCCATGGACTGAGGCTTTCTGCTGGATGAACAACTGATTTTGACTTCTTGTAGGCAGCATTTGTTCTGCAGTTATTGCCACAATATACCAAATCCTTTTCTAAAAAAAAAAATCACACTAAGTGCACCGAGGATCATATTGTCGCTGAAAGAAACTTCTGAAAACTCACGGATACTAGTTAAATCCATTCAGCTTTGAACACTTTAAAAACTGATCAGACCTCTTTCTTAAAGCCCTGAAGTGCTTTTAACTCCCACTGAAGCCAATCAGGGCTCTTTGAAAGCAGTGAATGGCAGAACTAGCCCCTGAAACATGTGAGCCCAGCTACCGAGAGTGGAAGCAGAAAATAGGTTACCCCTCCCAGCACAAAAATGCAGATGTGAATTAACGCCACATATGTAATGACATTTAAAAGCTACATTCAGTAAATCTTATTCAGAGTGAGGAAGAAATTTGAAAGAAATCCATCAACATTAATTTAACTCAGACAAATAACTATTACTCAATGTAAGCCAAATTGCAAACTGCAAGGACTCGTGTATCAGTATATTTTAATGATCACTCCACCCCCAAAAATGTTTAGACAAAAAATGGATAAAGTAGTCCTTTCATTCAATGGCTCATTAAAAAAAATAAAAAAAAAAAAAAAAGAGCAAAACTGTGCTGAAATTTGAATTAAAGTGTTCATTTTGAAGTAATGAAGAACTATAAAAAAAATTTCAGGTTCTTAACTTCCCTTCTCCTGGGAGAAAGAAAAGGGAAGAGAAAGAAGTGTGTGTAGCTGTTCATGTTGTGCAGAGAGCGGGGCTTTTTCAAAGCCTTTCAGCTCTGCTGATGGGGAAAAAAGTTCTACTTTGAAACTAGATACGTTCTCCCCTTCCCTGTTTTCCCCTCCCTCATTTCTTGGATGGAGCACCGGGGAGCAACGAGTGGTGAGAGGAATAATATGTCTGTGTGGGCAGAGAATAACCGGGAAGGGACTTCCCTTTAAAATTTCTCTTCTTGTACCTTATGAGTGAGCTCAGAAGGGATAGAAAATTGGGAGAAAATGGGGAAAACCCCCAGGCTTCTTGCCCAGTAGCACTGATTCACATTTTGGTGCTTCCTGTTCCCAATATTCCCCTTCCTTTTCCCCACTGCAAAAAGGGAAAGCCTGTGCTCAGACCTGGAGAGATGATGATGATGATGATGATGATGATGATGATGATGATGATGATGATGATGATGATGATGAGAGCAACATCAGTTCCAGATTAATTTTGAGCAAGGAGTTATCAATTAGAATGCTGATTGCCACTGTGGCCAGTCCTGTTCCTTCACCTGCACTGGGAGCACACAGCTGTTGGACATCGATGTGCAGTGATGGGGGAAAAAGTATTTTAAGGCAGAGGTAGGGAAAAAAAAAGTGTGTTTAATATTTCTGTATTAAAAGTGGAGGGAATACTCTGTGAAGGCAAAGGATAACATACACAGGGTGCTATGCATACGTCAAAGGTATTTTTTGAATTAAAAATAAGCAAAATAAAGGTATTTCAAACTTAATAATTTTATAGACTATAATCAGTTTGTGTTAATCTGTCTAAACATGTCAGTGATGACAGCACTTCCTTGTAGCCAGATAATAAATCAGGGTCTAAGAAGCAAAGTAATTCAGAGGCTTTTTATTTGGTATGCTTTTTATGCTGGAAGAAATAATTTATATCCATTTAGATTCACTTGGCTATATTTGGTCTTGAGTCTGATTTTATCTTTAAAATCTCTATGTATGGGATACTGAGAAAGAAAATGCATTACACCTGCTGATACCTGCCTGTGTGTCTGTGCCACTTGCAGTGTTTATTTTAGGAAAACAAATGGAGGTTTTTTTGTTGGGTTTTTTTCTTTTCTTTTTCTTTTTTGATCCCTTCAGGAGGGTGCAGAACTAATTTTTAGCTCATTATGGAGGTAATCTTCCCTTGCTTATTTGACTTGGGCTGTTTCCATAACATCTGCTTTTGTGCAGAGGCGCTGGGCGCTCCGTGGATGGAAGCAGCTCTATATGTGGTTACATTCACATGTTGTTCCCTTAATGAATCCCTGGCAATTGGCCCATGTTTGAAACACATCTGAACCTCAGAGAACCACTCCAGGCTGCTGCTGTCCAGGAACCTCGAGAGGAGGGACATGGCATTGTCTGTGCTTCCCTGAGGGAGCTCAGCTAAAAATATTAGGGAAAAAAGAGTGAACATACTTTCCTAAAACAACCAAGAATGCACAAGGAAATCCTGGATCAGGTGCTAAGGGGTGTTCTTAAACAGAGATGGAGGAAAGGTTCTTGCCAATGTTTTTAAATTGCTTTACACTGAGTCTTCTCGCCCGTTGGCTCTCAGTGCCCTGCACAGAAACCCAGCTTTTGCCAAGCTCACAGGCAGAAGTGGATGGACTTGTTTCCAGTGCTTTGAGTCTAAACCCGAATCCCCAGCTCACCTGTGTGGTTCCCTCCTTGCCTCAGTGACCAGCACTGGCACCCACTGGGCAGCACAGGAGCTTCCCCATTCCACAGAACAGGTCACATGGAACACACTCTGGTGCTTTTCTCTCTCTCTTTATATAAATTTTCAGATATATATGATTTCAGCTGGTAGGAAAAAAATAAATTTGCAAACAGAATTTTTTTTTTCCTGTGAAAACCGCAGAAAAATTGAAATTTTAAACATGGTTGCCCAAAAGCAAAGATGTCATTTGTTCACTGTATTTTTCAAGATTATTTCCATAATTTCAATTACTACATTTAGTCAGTGAAGTGAGGAAGGAGGCAAGAAGGTTCTGATGTGGAACAAGAGCTATCAAAGGTGAAGTTAACTGTTAAACTCTTATAATAATTTTCTGGGGAGTAAGTATGACCGTACAGGACTGTTCTTCCCCCCTTGGGCAGTGCCAAGGTAGGAGCTGGCCTTTCCCAAAGCCACGCATGTTCCTTGCTGGGATACAAACCCTGTCGTGTGCTGTTTGCTAATGTAAAGATATTTGTAGTCCCCAAATCACAGCAGAAATAAACTGATCTATTCTGAAGCCAAGCCAGACCCAAAGGCTTCTTTATGTATTTATTCACAAGCTGCTGTTTTATCGCAGGGCATGTGTCAGCCAGCAATTCATTCCTTTCTGTTACAGGGATTTCATGCTATGGGAAGTGATGGGGCTGTTTGAATAAGGCAGTGGAGAAAGCCAAATGCTTAGGGCTCTCAGGAGAGGCAGAGGGACATGGCAGGGAGAGGAGATGCCAAGGGGGACGGTGAGGCCAAGAGCATCTCAGGGCTCATACTGTTTGCATCACTGCTTGGAGTGCCACCTCATCAGCAGGTAATGCAATCTGCTCGGGATTGCTTCACAGAGCTGCATCACTACCAGGAACCGCTGAGGTCAGTGGGCGTTCAGGTGGAGATGCCCTGAGTCAGAGAAGACATCAGCTGATGGTGCAGATCAAGGGTCTAGTTGTGATTTTATTTCTTTTTTCTCAAGATAATAGACGTTAATCTCCTGAACTCCCGCCTGGCGAGATGAAAGTGCTCCTGCACCACGCTGCTCCCAGCCCATGAATCGAGACCAGACACACACACACACACACACACAGAGCACTGTCACTTTGTGTTCATCTAAGACATTAGAAATTTTTTTCTGGCACTTGGAGCCCAGGTCTGCTAGCAGCTACATATCACTGGAAGGATTTGAATGCACTGACTTGAGAGAGCAGGTTTTGGTCCTCAGCAGGGTCCATGCTGTGGCAGCTGGAGCTGCTTTCCTCAGGAACCCCCATCTGGGCTGTGCGAGGGCTCCGGCCATCAGTGTCAGAGCTCACATAACTGACCTTGAGATCTTCCAAAATCTAAAACCAGGAGAGACTGTGGCTGCACAGGACTGTGTGTGGGTAGGTGTGTTTGAGAGAGATAATTATTGGGTAAGGCAAGAAAACATTTACCTACTGCTGTAAAGAGTTCTCTGAAGACAAGAAGAATCCCTATCCTTTAGCCTTTTAATTGATTTTAATTATTCAAAGCTCTTCTCTCCTTGCTCAAATATCAGTGTGATACAATATTGTTGCAAGTGTCTTGGTGCCTTTTGAGGTACTTAAATATGAATAGCTGGGAAGCTGGTACTTGCTCTCCCTCTCAAGCACACAGCCAAATCTTGCTGTGAAAGGCAGAGCCCACTGCACAAGAGCCAGATTATTCTAACAGCACTCTTCATTTCATGGGGATTCGTTTAAGTGGATTCCACACAATACTCTAAAATTGTTATGAGAGATGATTCTAATAAGGCAGAAGCCACTACTGCATTTAAGAGGAATTTAATCTTATTCTCCTACCACATAAAAAGGAAAGAAGTGCTGACATTTCAGCCCACCACTGGCCTGTTTCACAAACATTTCAAACTGTGCTTTTCCACTATACAGCTGTGTATTCCACTTCTACACATGTGCAGACTGCATCAAACCCCTTTATCTCCCCTGTGATCCTTCATTCACCTTCCTCCTGTTTGGAAAAGACAGACACAGAGAATGGCCTGGTTACAATCTCCACAAACAGAAATGACTCTGGTGTGAGGAGCTGGGGTGTGCTGAGACCTGGCAGTGGTGAAGGGGCAGCACTGCAATGCTCTCCATGCAGTCCCAACAGTCAGGAACGTTTAAGGTGCGTGCTGGCACACGGGGAGTGATGCTGCAGCATGCACTGGGTTATTGCTGTGATTCACTGCTGGATAGGCATGGCTGTCCAGTCCACCAGAGTGGGAGAAGCACACTGATTCTGTGCTGTTGCTCCTCTCAGCTGTTCTGGTTTTGGCTCTCCAGTCAGAGCCCTCTGTGGGACCCTGTCCCAGTGCTGCAGTGTGCTGGGGCACTCGTGTGTCTCCCTGACTGGTTTGTAACACCATGAGCACAGAGGTGAATGGAGGAGAATCATCAAGCCCTTGGCAGCTCAGGGGTGCTGCTGAAATGTTTAGGAATGTCCACACACAGGTTCACAGGAAGAGTTTGCAAAGGAGGGAGGCCCTGTTCACCCCAAGGAGCAAAACCTGCAGTGGAGGTAGCCTGGTTGGAAGTGCAGGGCTGCCCAGGTGCATGGGGTGTGGCTGTGCTGAGCCTTCTCCCTCTCTTAGGGCTGAGCAGCCCCTCCACACAGGCTGGTTTCCTACAGATGATTTCCCACTCCGGCCTTCCATGCTGTGCTTGGACCTCCTGCTCCTGCATCACACCACTGCTCTGAGCCACACTGCCCCAGGGCAAGGCTCAGGGTGCCTGAAGCATCAGAGGGCTCCACTGGATTTGCTCTTCCCACTGCCTCTCCCACTCTGTGTTGCACAAACCTGCCCTCCTCCTTCCTGAGGCATATTCCTGCCATTATGCTTCCCGGGAGTTGGCTTCCTGGGGTAGCCTTCATCCCTGTGATTGAGCCCATTTACCCAACCCTATTTCTACTCCTCCCTCTGATAGTATTAGCCTATCTATTGCATATGCCAGGTAAAAAGTTACAAAGGTAATTACCCTTCCAGCCATCCTCTGGAGAGGCTGTTTTTCCAGTGCTGTCTCTGGTTTTGAGGTGGGCTTGGCAGTGCTGCATTGATGGCTGGACCGGTGACCTTGGAGGGCTTTTCCATCCTAAATGATTCTGTGATTCAACAGCAGATCTCTAACAGAGGGTAGTGGGTTCAACACTCAGCCAGAAGGTGCCTATATAGAGGAGTCTGTGGGCTGTTGAGGAACATTTTTTCATAGAGGTTTGCATGGTATCCACCAGAAAGTGTCTTGTTTTCATTTGGTTCTTCAGGCACTACCGGTGGTGCCACAGAGATCAGCTGTATGAGCGTTGGCTTTTGTTCTTTGTGTGCTGGTGATGATGCTGTTGGGTGGGATGGGAACACTCCCTGTTTGGCTTGGGGATACCCCAAATGCCTGTACCTAGTGACAAGGAGCTCAGGGAAGGGGGTACAACCCCTTAGTTTGCCATTCCTGCTTGATCTGTTCCAACAACCAGTTGTGAAGTAGTCCCAGCACAGAAGGAAAGGGAAAAATCCCAGCTAGGAACCCCAGATTTGAGTCTTGGCTCAGCCAAATTTCTTTTCATCCTTATGCAAATCAGACAACTCCTGCTTATTTCATCATGAAGTGGGAGGCAGGGTAAGGCTGACGTAGTCTGCAGTACCTCCCAGGAGTATTAAGAAGGTTAATTAGTTAATGTTTCCAAAGTGTGATTATACAAGTGCCAAACAAAACTAACAACAAGAGGAAAAAATGACACGGCAAAGAAAATAAACAAACATAAAGCCAAATTAAACATAGTTAAGGGAGGTAACTCTATGATATTAAATATGAAATTGTAGAATAAAAATAGAGATTGATGTAACTTACATGAACTACAGAATGCTGAGTGCAAAACTTTGCTGGCTGTGCTGTATGACCAGACAGACTGATTCTAGAAAGAGAGCTTTTAGTTAAGTTTTAGTCTTCTGTGACAGTGATTTATTTTAATGATACACAATACTTCACTTTGCATTTGTGATTTCAAGACCTCTCTAAGTTTATGTAAATTCTAGCTGCTGGGGCACAAGATAAAATCATGGCTCTTACTTACTTTTATAGTGTCACATAAATGTGAAAAATTGAAGAGTTGCTCCAGGCCAACATGCTACATTTTGACACTGTGAGAATCTCTGTATCCTGCATACCCTGCTCTGATCAAGGAATATCTGTGTGAGCATGTACAGAGGAAGAAACAGAAAGCAAAGGACAAAGCAGCTCTCGTTGAGGATCCAGAAGCACTGTTCCCTCATTCCCAAGCTATTTCACTATGTGGAACAGCAGGAGAAAAAAAAACTTAGCAGTCCTTTAAACATATGAAATATTCTCGGTGGGATCCAAAAAAAATCAGAATATTTCTCATGAATCTGTCAGTTGGCAAACTCAGCATCGATCCTCTCTCCATGCAATCCTCAGGCTGAGATGGGGCTAGCTTGGAGTGAAATTGCATGGTGGAAACATGCCTTGCTCTGCGATTTTGCCTGGTTCTGTAATCAAATTTCACAATAATGAAAACTGTAAGTCAAGAAATTGAGGAAATGTCATGAAAAAGACACCCACAAAATAAATATGCGCTGAATAAATCCATCCACATTAACTCGGGAGGAACAGGAATAGTGGCTAGCACAGCACGTCTGCCTTCTCAGCTGATCACTGAATCACGGTCTGACTTTGAGCACATCACTTAAATCTTGCTTAGCTTTGGTTTTCTCCTCCAGGAAGGGGAGAGAACAAAGGATGTGTGTGCCAGGCTTGCTCCGAGCAGTCGGTGCCTGGCTGCCCACGGCTCCCGCAGCCCCCGGGCTGAGGCTGAGGGAGGTGCATCCCCGAGGGGGCTCTTGGAGCGCATCCGGGGCAGCCCCGCATTCTGGCCGACTGCTCCTCGGGGCTGGTGACAGCGAGCGGCAGCGGGGACAGCACCCGTGCGCACCCTGGGGTGCCTCTGGGCGCCCGAACCTGTTGGCCGCAGCTCCTGCCGTGCTGGGATTTTCCTGCTCAGGAGCCCCAGGCCAGCGCTGCACGGGCAGAGGAGCTGGGGAGGCTCTGCAGGGCAGGAGCTCGGAGTTCCTGCTCTCACAGTGTTCCTGCTCTTACAGTGTTCCTGCTGTCACAGTGTTCCTGCTCTCACAGTGTTCCTGCTTTCACGGTGTTCCTGCTCTCACAGTGTTTCTGCTCTCACAGTGTTTGTTTCTGCTCTCACAGTGTTTCTGCTCTCAGTGTTCCTGCTCTCACAGTGTTCCTGCTCTCACAGTGTTTCTGCTCTCAGTGTTCCTGCTTTCACGGNCTCACAGTGTTCTTGCTCTCATAGTGTTTCTGCTCTCACAGTGTTTCTGCTCTCACAGTGTTTCTGCTCTCTCACTGTTCCTGCTCACAGTG
Organism: Rhipidura dahli; assembly: GCA_013399225.1. Classification (NCBI taxonomy): domain Eukaryota; kingdom Metazoa; phylum Chordata; class Aves; order Passeriformes; family Rhipiduridae; genus Rhipidura; species Rhipidura dahli. The sequence goes on along the minus strand of VXAC01002488.1, from coordinate 279,852 downwards.
TTCCTGCTCTCACAGTGTTCCTGCTCGGTGTTCCTGCTCTCACAGTGTTCCTGCTCTCACTGTTCCTGCTCACAGTGTTTGTTTCTGCTCTCTCAGTGTTCCTGCTCTCACAGTGTTCCTGCTGTCACAGTGTTCCTGCTCTCACAGTGTTCCTGCTCTCACAGTGTTCTTGCTCTCATAGTGTTTCTGCTCTCACAGTGTTTCTGCTCTCACAGTGTTTCTGCTCTCTCACTGTTCCTGCTCACAGTGTTCCTGCTCTCACAGTGTTCCTGCTCTCAGTGTTCCTGCTGTCACAGTGTTCCTGCTCTCACAGTCACTGCGGGGCACCGCTGGTGGCTTTAGGCACACGTTGGCTCTGTGGCACCGTGTGTCTGTCGGGGCTGTGCTCTGCGCTGGGAGCAGTGCCCGCTGCAGAGCTGAAACCACCAAGCTCCTGTGGGTTTCATCCCAAATCCCTGCAAACGTGGCTGCAAACTCTCAGGAGTGTGTCAGCCTGTGGAAGTCACACCAAGCTTTGCCCATGCAAACTGGCTGAGGACACTGGTGCACTTTTGGTGCTTGCAGCAGTTTCTCCCCTAAAATGGGAATGTGGCAGTGCCTGTGTGAGTGTCTCTGCCTTTCCTCAGGGTCAGGGACAAGTATCACTGGTTATCTGTGACAAGTGTGTGCTACACAAACTAAAAATTAGTGTGACATAAAATGAAAAGTCTGGACCCAGACAAGGCTGATCTTTCTGGTACCACGGGGAAGTTTCAGACAGTCCTGCTCAGATTTATTCCACATGCACTGAAATCTAGTGTCTCAGCTCCAAAATGTCCATTTTCCCCCAAAGGGAAATTTCCTCCAGTTGGTTTCTATTGCCTGAAAGTGACATTTATACCAACATGCATTTACCTCTTTCATGCTTTAGTTAAATCATGCTTTTCCTCCTCCAATCCATGAACTTCCAGTGCATCAAGCTGAAGGGTTTGAGTTCATTCCACATCCCATAAAAGCTGGCTGTTCTTAATGACTTTTTTTT
>VXAC01002488.1:175732-278720 GCA_013399225.1 Rhipidura dahli | reverse complement strand
TTTTTTTTTTTTTTAACCTGAGCAGTCCAATAGATGCCATTCCAAGGGCCTCTATGTGATAAAAACCAGAGAAAGTGCAGGGCAGGCCAGGTTAAAGGAGGCTCTAATGAGTTAGTTTTCATTAAGCACACTTCTGAATTTGGCCCATCTCTTCTCTCTGACATACACGCCTTCTCTACCTGGTAGCAACACTCAAAGCACCCTGCAAAGGAGGAGAGAGGAAGGGGAAAGAAAATGTGATTATGAAACATCAGAGTAGATCTGATCATGTCAAATTCCTCTGGAGAAAAAGACAGAGAAAAAAATTACCGGCACGCGGTGCTTGAAGTCAATAAATGAAATTTACCCAATTCAGCTGAGGCATCAGGGAAATCACTCTTGATTTGTCTTTGATAGGTTGACAAAATCTCTGTTAAAGTTGTTTTAATGCTTTTGTAACTAGGCTTCCAAATACATTGAACCCAGGCCAGATCTCAGCTTAATAGGACCAGCCCTCCGTGTCAATCAAATTGGTAGCTGGTGAGAAAAATGAACCTTTTTTTGTGCCCCTTGTTCTCAAGTTGGGCAAAGAGCCCAAAAGTGTCTGAGGTTTTACTTTGCCAAGCTTCTGAAGGAAAATTTACTTACAGGAATGAAAATGCCTCATGGCTGTCTGCAGCACAATGAAACAAGTCAGGCCAAAAACTGCCCCCAGACGTTTCCTTGTGGCATCTGTTGGAGTCAGCAGTGCCATCGTGTAGGTGAGCTGAGGGCAGAATTTAGCTTGTTGATAATAGGATTAGGCATTATGAAATGAAGGTTATGTTCTGCTCTCCGTGTCGGCAACATTAATGAATTAATTCGCTGCTTAATTAATATACAAAGCCACAGAGTGCTGTTGGCAAATTAACTGTCAGCAAGACACGTCGCTCCAAGGGTGATTGGGTATTTCTTTTTTCTTCACCCTGCTCGTGTCAGGGGCAGAGATCACTTCAGGTGCTGAGTCATGGAGTTATAATGGGAACTACTGGGACCAGAGCTCTTTGGAAAAGAGCTGCTCCTGTCCTCTCCATCCCTGGATGCAGGAGACAAAGGTCAGCCCTCCATCCAACGTGAGCCACTGCAGAAGCATTTCTCCCTCGTTTTAATCCTGCAGTGACAGTCACCACCCCCTCACCCACACTTGCTTTATAGTTGAGAAACAAGATTATTTATATTAAAAAAGGCTAAATATATTAGAACTCACTGCCATAACTGAAAAGAAGAGCAGAAAATCTAGCTGCAATGGTATTATGTGAGTCTGTGTCTGACTTTCCCCTAAATCTGGTCAGAATTTTTAAAAGGGGTCTGGATTCACAGCAAATCAGAATCCTGACTGCTGTGTTTTTAACATCACTGATGTTAAATAAAATTGAAATGCATGCTTGGACTTGCTTGAATTTCTTGAGCTTCTGAACAGACTGACAAGGAGTAGAAAACACCAGAAAATCAGGGAGTTGTGCCATTCAAGTTCAGCTCAGGAGTGAGCTCGGGACTCAGCTTCCCCTCTGATCACACTTTTAGCTGAGAGCTCAGAGTACACCACAGCTTCAAGCAAGGCCCCAGCTTTTCAGAATGTTTCTACAGAAATCGCATGAAACAGTGAAAACTTTGGCCAAAAATGAGCTCTGGTGCACTTGAAAGGCTTTGTGAATCATTTCTGCAAAGAGTTGCACATTCATTAATCAAAGCTGAAACCTGGCAGGGTGCAGTGGGTTGGTTGCTCAGTGCACCCAGAGCTCAGTACCTGCTCCAAACCCCACGGAATCCTCTGGGAGCTCTTCCCTGCATTCCTCAGGCTTTGGACAAATGCTCCAGTGTCAGCTAGCCAGGGATCTCTTTTCCATGCGTGGTGCAGATGGGGGTACTAAGGCGAGGAGACAGTTGTTTACAAGGAATGCTGCATCTCAGAGCAAGGGGAGGGCATGATTACAGAAAAAAAAATGCACTGAATGTTTTGCAAATCTGATTATCTATCAGAAAAGTAATTTCACAACTAAGTAAATACACAGTTATTCTGTGCAAAAAAAAAAAAAAAAAAAAAAAAATTAAAGCTCTGTCTCGCTAATTGCACAAGAGGCTCCTTTGCTGTGATGAAAAACATCTGCCAGCATTTAGAGCAGACTGCAATGGGCATTTGCACTGTGCTCTGTCTTATAAATGCACGGGGACATGGAAAGGAGGAACTTGGTTTGGTGGCTGGGTAAGGGATTTCTACAGGGAAGATTGGGTGGTGGGAGATCAGGGAGAGCTCTGATCCATTGTCCAGTCTGCCTAAGGCCTGATACCTCTGGTAGAGCCATGAATGGTCAATGACAGAGACTAGCCACCTTTCCAGATTTATCTCCATGGACTTTCTCCATTCCACATGCAAAAGAAAGGTTATTCCCACTCATAGTAGATCTTAAAGTGAAACAGAGTCTGCTGTCCTTTAAGAAGGATCCTCTATTTCACAGAGCAGTAAAGCTGAATTTGATTAGAAGCTTAGCAGGAAAAGCAGCAACACAAACAAGTGGACCTTAAACTAACTGGTACCTTTGTATTGATTTCAGTGAGCAGCACCTAAGGTATAAATAGATGAATTTTGATGCCTCTTTAGCATTAAAACATGGGATGAGTCACTGACTAAAGAAAAATGAATGAATTGAAAACAAATTCCTGCACAACCCAAAAATAATTGATAGCTAATGAAGTATTTTCAGTGAATGAAAATACAAATTATGTGAGAGCCATCCAAGCTGCTACAACTGCAATGCCTTTCTGCCCTCATTACTTTTCTCGCCACTTTGACAGCAGTTATCACTTAAAAAGATGTGCTTCAGGTCACAGCTGCTATCAGCAGGACACTCTTTAGCCATACCTGCTTGACAGGCCTGCAAAACTGTAAGGGATTTGCCATAGGGTTGGAGATATGAGTTTTTAAAATTTAATCATAATTGTTTTTCTGTATCTGTGTCTCAGCTACGCAGAACTGTAGATTTTGCATTTCAAATCATGGCAAAAGTCTATTCCTAGCATGCAAAAATAAAAATAATCTTGGTAATCAGAAGCTTATCAAAGGGAAGATACTGACTGAGCATTTGATTTGTCTGCTGAGACAACAGGCATTGTGTTTTAGAGCTGCTCCACTCTGGATGTAACATCCACTGATGTAACTGGCTGAGCTGTGCTCCAGCTGCTCCCCTCCTGCCCTGGGCTTGCAGCAGGGACCTGTGAACTCCTTTAACCCTGGAAAAAGGAGAATTGAGCCATGTGATTCCACAGCCAGGGTTAAGAGCCCATGTCAGGCAGGATTTGACCCTTGGTTTGAAGTGGTTGGAGACACAGAAGCTGTTTTAGCTCAAAGCTTCTCACTGGAGGAAAGAAGCAGAGAAGAGAGTTATAGTATGAAGCATTTGGGTGGTTGATAAGCATAAAAGATGATCCTCTACAAGTGTGATTTGGAAAAGCTTGGTGTAGACATCTGTAGTATCCACATGAAGAAGAGAGAAGAGATGTAGGTGGAAGAAACAGGCAACAACAAACCAGTTTTAAACTCTAAAACAATGGGTTCCCTGTGAAAAGCCAGAAGCTTTTATGTTTTCATAGTTTCTTAAAAAATAGATAGTTCAGACTGAGGCAAAAAAAGCTCTGTTCTGGGCTCATTTGGCCACAAGGCACCATCGATTCCTACCTTCAATGCACACCGGTGTCAAAGCCAGTTTGTCAATCCAGCACTATCAGCACACTCACTTTGAGAGACAAATGAAAAAAGCCCAGTGGAACCTCCTAATCTGCTGCTTGTCTGGGCTATTAGCAGCTCCAGAGCTGAACCTCCCAAGGTCTGGCATGTCAATGGGAGTTACATGTTTGGATCAAGGACGTGATATGACCCAGATAAACTTAAACGGAGAGGTAGATCAAAATGTGGGTCAGGCAGTCGTTAGTATTTCTTTAAAGATGATAGAGGAATGGTTTTTAACACTTCCGAGGAGTTTTGTTGATGTTCTTATGAGTGCTCTTTGTTTAAAAAAATAAATACATTTTTCATGCCTTCAAAATTCCAAGCTGCAGAAAATTTCCTCTTGTGATGAGAAGCATTCAAAACAAAAACATGTGGCCTGATTTGTCTTTTATAGAAATCAAAGGCTGTATTCTAAAGAGACTTCCTTTACCACACAAATGTAGCAGATGTTTTTTAAGATTATAGCTGCACAAGCAATCTACAGTTTGAATCTCAGAAGCATTTAAAGTTTTTTTTAGAGGAAGAGTTTTTGTGTTATACTGTGATAAACTGCAAGTGAGTGTGAAAGGGATTGTCTAAGACAGGTAATTAAGGTGACAGTGTACAGTAAATTTGGCCAGCATTGTTTTCATTCAGGAAAATGAAGTTAAAAATGATCAGACCATCCCAGGCTAATGTTTTGCTAGTGGGTTAATTAAAACACATTTTCAATGCCGAAGGTGAAGAGATTAGATCTATGGTAAAAGCAGCCCAACAAAACAATACAGCCAAAAGCGAGCATTTGCATATGTGTTGTTGATAGGAGGTGATGTTGTTTCCACTATTGCTGTCCCCAGTGAAGCTCTGGAGATGTGGCTGATCCTGTGGAGGTGCACCAAGAGGATTTGTCAGCGTGTTCCAAGTTGCTTGGTCAAGCTTCAAGCAGAAATGTCAGGTCTTAATCCTGCTTTTTTAACCATAATGTTCTTTTCCCTAACTGTGAAAGCTCCTGCAGCTCCTAAGTGACCATCTCAGGGGGCTGTGAACTCTGGTCACCTGTGGGACACTTCTGACAGTCTTAAAGAAATGGCTCCTGAAGTAGTCTGGAATGGGAATTGAGGACATAAACCATGTCTGCAGCCTTTTTATTAGATCTGAAGAGTACTGGCCACTGCGTAGTCTAGTGAGATTACTGCAAAATAAAATAAAATAACATAAAATAAAATAAAATCATGATAAATAAATAAACAAGCAGGAAAAGATGAGGAGTGAAAAGACAGATTGTGCGAGGGGGAAGCCCTAAGAGGCAGAGTGTGTTTCAATATCCAGAACACTCTGCAGCTGCATGGGCTGTTGCTGGGTGGTAACACTGAGCAAATTCAGCCAGGGCACATGAACTCTGCTGTGCTCACTGTTGCATGTGCCTGGGGCACAGGGACAGTCCTAGCTGTTTGTTTTAACATCACCATCAACTCCAGCCTCGACAGAAAAGAAACTGCTTGGTCACTATCAGGGGAGGTGGAGACCAGCAGACTTTGGGAGACTTTAAGCCACAATTAGATATCACAGCTTCTGCTCTCTCAGTAAATGTGAGAGTATTGCTGGCAGGAAGAACCACTCTGTCATTCCAGGATGGCTCTCCCACCACAGCAATCTTTTATTGATTTTTCTGAACCATTAACCCACTCTTTTCAGGAATTCAGTAATGGATGTTGATGTGGGTTAGTCCTGCTTCTCTGACGATCCCTGATGAGGAAGATACCAGGCAATACTTGCTCAGGTCTCAGTGCAGGGTGAGCCAGCACTTCCAGGTGTGAGCCATCCCACCTCGTATGCTGGGCTGTGAGCTGTGATCACCTCTGTGTGGCTTGGGAAGCTCTTCCTTATCCTCTGCAAAGCCACCCTCATTTTTCATTTGACATATCTTTACTTTTTTTGAGAAACTTAGAGATGTAGCGTTTCTTTCCTATTTAGGAAGATTTAATCACAACCTATTTGCACGACAGGAGGAGAGCAATAAGGAGAAGAGAGAGGGATGCAGGAGGGAAAGCAAGTGTAGCCTTTAAACCTGTTTTTTTTGGTGACAAGCCACTCATGTCGTCTGGCGGATGTGTAACTTTTGTGTTTTGCTTCCCGCAGCGTTGGGCAATCCATCCTGAGCACACTGCAAACATGTTCTTGGCCGTGTTTGCCCTCTCACTGGTTTTTCTGATCCCTGTGGTTATATATTAATGGTATCTTCTCTGCACAGATGAGTCTCTGCTTGCTTGTTTGTTTGCTTGTTTGTTTGCTTGTCTGTTTGTTTGTTTTTGGGCAGGATAGCAGCAGAACAATCTGCAAACCAGGGGCAGGTTTCCTGGTGCAGGAGGTCAGGCCCAGGGAGGAAGGGAGAAGTGGAGGGCAGGGGCAGGGAAGCAAAGGGCATTGTCGCTTCCCCATTAGCGCCAGCACTTCTGACATTTGCTCTGTCGTGTAGCTGGGAGCAGCTGTGTGCCTGCCCTGTGTCCTCTCCTCAGCAGCACAGCTTTAACCCAGCTCTAAAAATATAGGGAACACATTTTGTCAGAATGAGGAAACTTCTCGTGTTGGAAGCATATGTGAAAACACAAGATGGTTTTCTGCACCCAAAAAAGCATTCGTAGCACAACTTTCTGTGTGTGCTGATGCTCTGGGAGTGTGTGCTTCAGAAAAGAAAGCTTGAGAAAGCTTGGGGTTTAATTAATCTTTTTTTTTTTTTTTTTTTTCCCCAGCAAGGATGGAAGTTTTGTCACTTCTGAAATGTTCACATTTATGAAACTGTTAAGTGGTGGCAGATACCACCTAGAAGAAATTGTTCATTACCCTCATGATTGCTCCAGAGTACAAGGTGGCACAATTTTGGAACTGTCAAGAGCAGTGCTAATTTTCAAGAGCTCCAACATTCTAATTGCAATGCATCACTACCAGTACATGATCCCCCATTAGATGCTTTTTCTCTGAAGACTGGAGAGGATCGTCACTTCGATCCTGAAATTTCCAGCTACTGGGTAACTTTAGCCGACATTCTGGCTCCAGGTATATCAATTAGAATAATTTCACATTCCAGATTTGTCAGGTGGTTTTCTATAGCTATAATGTAGACACATCCATATTTTCCACTTGTTGCAGCATAGAGCATTATTAATTTATCAAGACTGGGCCAGGATGAGGAGGTTTCTTGTCTGCCTTCAAGCCTTTGACAGCTGCTCCTGGTTCCAGGACTTCCTGGTTTTCTGGCTGTTCTCATTCACTTATATGAAGTTATAAGCTGTGGCCCTGAATTACAAGAAAATACCTAAAAATGAGCCATGGCCCAATCCAAAGGCTATCACACACCTTCCTAGTGGACCATTGTTCATACATTGTTAAATGTGGGAGGAAGGTTTGTCACAACGCCGGCAGAGCTGAACTGTCGAGAGCTGACATCTCACTAAAAGACATCTCTGTTAGCCTGGGCCAGCAAGAGTCCCTGCCCTATTTAATTCAGGCTTCCTAACTCTTTAAATGAGATATTTACTGGAAGACTGTGCAGCACTGCTTGCAGGATGCTGAGTGCGGAGAAACGGGAAGAGAGAAAATGGAAATGTAAAAGGATTTAGAAAGGCTGTTGGTGGTGGTGATCAGGGGGTGGTTAAGAGTAAAAAGCAAAATCCTTAGTATCATCTGTACTTTCCCCACAAATCTTGATAGACATGATATCAGAATGTGTCCAAAATAATTAGAAATTATCTAATGGAGTAAATCCTGAGAGAAAGTAGGATTTAGAAAGTTAATATTGTACATGTTAAAGATCTGACCTCTTGCTTTTCCCCAGTGAGCAAAAACCACTCAGGATGCTGATGATAAGGCTGAGAAATAAAGTTATAATTTCAGTAAGAGTGGAAACAATTTTGACCCTGATGGATTCTTTAAAATAAATCTCAATGGTACCAGAAAAGACCAGTAAGGATTGCTGGAGCTGGGTGATAGATTTCCTTGGGTGTTTCCAGATTTGTGCCCCATTCCTTCACTCCAACAAACAGCCCTAAGGATGAGCAAGCAGAGCCAGGGTATTTTCCACCTACCTTTAAATATCTTGCTGAGGTACTTAAGGTCTGCTGGGTTTTCCAGCCTCCTATTGTAATCAGTAGAGAGACCAGCCTTGGAAAATGCAACCCAGCTGGGATAGTTTATTTTCCTCCACTGACCAGAGAAAGGGTCTAGACTGCTGATGTCACTAAACCAGGTGTAAGGAGTCTGGGTAAAAGAGAGCAGCAACAGCCCAAAGCTTGGAACTTTTGCTTGGAAAATATTAAAAAAGTGTGTGAAAATTCATTACAAATTCTGCTTGTATTCTCTACTACTTCTATTAGTTTCCCAGGAATACTGTAGCAAATTATTTCAATGAGGGGGAAGTCATGGGAACATCTGGGGTTTTTATTGAAAGCAGGAGAATTCTATATGGCTTGAAAGAAAGACTGAATAATTTTCTAGGAGATAAAGCTTTGTTAAATGTACTCATACATCAAAGTATGGGGGAAAGAACTGCCTGAAACCTCTGGTTTGTTCTGTTCAAGGACATGGAATAAGTGAACTATTATCTCTTCTGGATTGAAAGCCTATTAGCTAAAATCAAATTCTGAATTCTCACCTCCAAATATAATAATTCAGAAATCTAAAACTCTTCTAATCAATGAGTCAAAAAAAAAAAAAAAAATCTCTGTCATCAACAGGGCCAGTCAAAGTAACATAGATTACAAATAATTGCTATGAAGTGTTGAAGAAATTTCTTTTTTCACAAAGCATCTGCAGCGATTTGAACAGCACCATGATCTGATGACAATTTATGAAACAGATAAAACAGTAAAATTCATTGATCATTTTCTGTACTTTGCATTGTCAGAGATTGGCAAAAAGCTCCAAAACTCCTGCTCACAGCTCAGAACAGTGGTCAGTGATGTTTTTGACTACTCCTGACCAGAGAGGGTTAACAGGAACTTCATGACTGATGGCAGCCTGACCTTTCCTGAGGGACTGATTGCCTTGGAAAGAGGAGGATGACAAAACCTTGCCCCAAGGCTCTCCTGGGGCTGTGTTTGGGTCAGGCCTTGAGCGAGGGAAGGGCAGCAGCTCTGCCCTGGCTGTGCAATCGGTCCTGCTGTGCACCAGTGTACCTGGAACAACAACCTCCCAAAAGAGGAATCAGTTATCAGGGACTGTTCAAAAATCTTGTGTGCACTTCCTGTGCCAGCAGCCCAGCCTTGTGTTCCAGGTGTGGAAGGGCTTTTGAGGGGCAGCAAGTCAGTGGCAGGTTTCTATTTGAGTATTCATGCTGAGGACATTGCACAGCACAAGCCTACACGTTGCTCTTCAATTAATTTTCCATTTACATCCTCCTGTACCTGACACATTCTGTTTGCATTGGGAATTAATATTTGCAAGACTAATGGAACCATCCTGGGCATCAAGGAAGAGAAAAAAAAAAGATGAAAAAGAGAGGAGAGAGACCCCAGGGGAGGTAGAAAAAGAGATAGAGAGTATGTAGTCCTTGAAGAACTTCTTGCATTCTCAGTAAAAGCAAGTGTTGTGTTCAGCAGCCATTTCAATTAATTTATGTTGGGCTGGTGACTATACATGGCTTATCTATAGAATTAGATGATCCCTTCAGAGTTACTTAAAAAGAATAAAACACTCAGGCAAATTAAAAAAAATACATCATATTTTACTAAAATCCCATTAAACCGTCACACCCTCTTCTTTCTGCAATTCCTCTGGCACTATTTCTTTGGCAGAGTATTTGAGCCTGATACTGCAGCAAGAGACATCAGTTTTCAGCTGAGGACCCTGTCTTTATTGTGCTCAGCTTTTGCACCATTCAGATCCAACTGATACTTACCCAGATTGTGACTGGGAGTCTAATTTTGCATATGCATTGACTTTTACTGTGCATGATAGTGGCTAAATTTGGTCCCTGCCATGTGCAACATTTGCCTCAAATCAGTGTGATTCTCCAAAGAAAATTGTTTGCCTGGGTACTAAGTTCAAGGTGCTTTGGTTCTACCTCATCAGGTAAATAAAATGCACACAGGAATAAGCACCGAGGCCAGCAGGTGGACAGCATATATATGAATAAACTCATTTATCCTCTCCAAAAGTGGGAGTTTCATGTGCACTGCTCCTTGGCCATGCTGTGATCACAATCCATTCAGGGAAAGAAGGAGCTGGAACGGGCCAAATTCATGCCAGAGAATAGCTTAGCAGTTGACTGTATAAACAGTTTTGTTCTAGTCCTGGGAATGCTTCCAGACACGTTTGAATTTACTAATTTAAATGTAGCCTTGAAGTCCCAATGCTTGCAATACCACTCCAACATTTCCCTTGTGAGCAAAGGGAGAGGTCACGTGGACGAGATCATAACCACATCGCTTTAATAAAACAGACAGTAGAAAGCAGGCAATTATAAAAAGCAAAACTTACTTAGCAGGATGGGAACTGGAACCCTTTTATAGAATTGGTTTACATTTTCTGCATAGCAATGCAGTGTGCTCTTACTGGAGAGGGTTACACTCTCTCCTAGTTAGGAGAGGTAGTGAAAAGCACGTGTTCATCTCTGAAGTGTTACCTGACATCATGTTGTTAGGCTTTATTTTAATAAACAACATTCCTAGATGTGTGATGAGTCATAAAAAATCATTATTAATATCAGGAAGTAATTCAGAACAAAATAAGCCCTCTGGACCAATACATATTCATAGGGTGGAGGCAAATGTTTAATCAACTGCAGAGGTAGAAGCAAAAGAGAAGGCTGAAAAGGAGGAAGATCCTTAATGTGAGAGAAATCAAGCAAGCCTGGAATTTGACTTAGGACCTGATTTTCATTATTCCCTCAACTTCAGCTTCTAATTTCCTATTTTTTGTGCCTTTCTGGAGCAGCAAGTATTTGCATTTTCTGTGTCAGTCTGAAGACTCCGAACGAAAATTCCAGCATTGGACATGGTGGTGTAGCTTTTCACAGGCATCTTCCATTTTTGCAGACAAGTCTAGATGCAAATATCTGTAGTCTGTAGAAGTAGTTTGGCAACCTAATTTATAAGCATTAATGGATAATTGTTAGTAATTAAATGTTTGATTACCCAACTGGGCCCACAGATCTCGTTGCTAGATTTCCATCTGCCAATAGCTGTGTGCACAGGGGATCCTGGGGCTGGAAATGGGACTGAAGGCTGGGGTTCACATGATGCAAAAGTCAAAGTGCAAACATGAAGCTCAGTCTGTTGATCAGCTGGAAAACACGGAGCTTTATCTATCTGTTCTGTCTGTACTTCTCTGCGTTCAGGGCTGCAGTGTAAATATCGGCAGGTTTAAATATAATCCAATGTGTTAGGGATCAATGAATTGGATTGGTGTGTAACTGGAATTCCCTCTCTGCTTTTGCAGGCTGCAGGTAGGCATAGGTCACTTCTGCTCGTTAGTCCTACAGAACCTTCCCCCATTTAAATTTGCAGGTCATGAAAATAAGACCCCATTTTGGATCTAGCTCTATTCCTCAGGCAGATGAATCTCTGCACCCTTGGAGACTGGTAGGGATAGTCTGGAAGTCAGGTAGGGTGCAACCCCTTTCCACGTGGGCAGCACTGTAGTGATGGTCACAAAGGAGTGCCCAGCTTTCTGTCCAGTGTCTGAATCTGACACTCTCCTTAACTTATGATGGAATATCATTCATTTCTTTCACAGAGGCCAGTGGTAGCATGACTACCTTTAAAAAAAATGAGGGGAACTGGCAGGGATAAAGGATTTCTTGTCCCTGGTTCTCTTGTTGCCCTCAGCTCATAGGTTGCTTTTGCCTTTCCTAGGAGACCTGTACAGCACATAAAGAGCCCAGAATTAAGTCAGCTTTGAATGGATTTAGAGCAGCCTTCTGTTTGTCTGTAGACATGAACTTTAAATAACAATTTCCTGACCAAGAATTTTGCCTTTCTCAAGGGTTTAAGCAAGTGTCCTGCACAGACATAGATTCAGAGTGTAAAATTTTTAAAAACTTGTCTCACTTTGTGTGTATTTCCTCTGTGCCTCAGCTGAGTCCCCCTCCCTGACAGCTGTCTAGCTGAAATATAGAACCAGAGATATGGACAACACACTCTGCTAGTGGGCAGCACCAATTAATATTTGCATTTAAGTGCCCTGGTTGCAGTGAGATCCCATACAAAATAGATGGCTCCCTGCAGAGGCAGCAGCTCTCTAATATCCCCATCCCAAAAAGGGTTCTTTTTAGACGGTGGGTGGATTCTTGAAGTCTGAAGGAAAGGAAGATTCCCATCCCTGGCAGCATGGGAGCAGCACAGCCACTCTACATCAATAAGTAATCTGATCATGAGAAGCAAAGGTTAATGACTAATCTGTTTACCTGAGCTTCATTAATCAAAGATTTACTAGAAGTCAGAATCCTACTGCTGCTCAGGCACAGACAGCTTTGCTTCCAGGTTAAAAAAGACAACTATGCAAACGGCACGGAGCATGTAATTCAACAGAGAGCAATTTTCCCAGTGTGTGGATGACAAAGGAGAGCATCAAAGAGAAAAGGCTCTAATCAGAAGGGATTATATCTGGGCTGCGTGGAGCAGAGGGAAAGCCTCAGTCTGCAGTGATGTGAAGAGGAGTTCGACTATGCCTAGCAGCAATATCATCAACCTTCTGAAGTGATTACGGGGTATTTTGATGTCGTGAAATATTATCCTGTTCTCCATGACAACTGACACCTCAATAATAGCACCTGTAAGGATTTAAAATTTGCCAGAAGACTTCCAAAAACATCGGGCTAAACATCCAGCACAGGGATCTGGGAAAAGCGGTTTAGATCACAGAACCACTTGAGAACTGCTGTGCCTGCCCTTTCTTAGAAACTGGTGTGAGGCCTGCTGTAAAATCCATCTAATCTGAGATCTTTATGTCTATTGTGATTGTTAATGTCCACATTATGGTTCTAATTGCCCTCAGGTTAAAGGCACTAAAGGAAAAATGAATAGCAACTCAGGCTGTTGGTGTTGAGTATTCTTTGTGCAACTCTAACCCAATAGTTTTCTTTCTCCCCAGCACTCCCAGAGGGATGGTCCAGTTTTTCTAGGGAAAGCATTGGAGGCAGAAAACTTTTGGTGGACCCAGTTCTCCAGTTCGATGAATTGTGATAACAGAGTTGTGTTTCAGCTTCAGGGGCTGAAAATGTGGACCTGAACAGAGCAAATTGGAATAATAAAAATCTAATTTTTTCCCATGCAAAGTTGAAGTCAAAAAGACTTTTTGCATAGGACTGTCTCTGTGCCAACTGATGTGAAATCAATTGTGTGTCAATCTTGACATGGGTAAAAAAATATATTCTGAACCAGGGAGTCCAAGGCCCTGTGGAGGCCTGAGGTCCCTTATCTTGGTCTTTTGTTAGATCTCATGATTCCACTGTTTGCAGCAGGTAGAGAACTGCACAAGGCAGGGAGAAATTCAATGATTTGTGAACCCCAGGCTGTGTAGTTACTGTTCTGGTCATGGCAGAGGCCACGTTGCAGTGCCACGCTGGGACCCCAGGCACAGCAGGGTGTGGGTGGGACAGGACTGTCATGATGCAGAGATGCAGAGGGGCTGTGGGGATTGAAAATGGAGACAGAGGAATCGAAGACGAGACTTATCCCAGGCTCTTGCTGCAAAGCCATCTACTCACTGCAATACATTTTTTAATGCCATGTGTTGTGAGCTAATTAATTCAGGGTCGGATTATGGTTTCCTTTTCATTACTTTACTTCCTCCATTCAAATATGAGGCTCAGAAACTCCTTTGGTCTGTGTCTGCTGCCCGTCTGCCTCACCCAGCTGTCTGGAGGCTCAGGCAGAGAAGTGCTGGGAGATGTCCCAACCTCAGCTGGGACCTGCACCGGCAGATGGGTATGGAAAGAGGAAGTGCATATATGCTACATTTAACAATTTTAAAAGTACCTAAAAGATTTCCTAAGGTCCTGAACTTCCTCTTCCCCACCACACACCAGCCCACAGACCCATGAAGGGTTGCTCTTATCAAGTGCAGCACTTCATTCTCTTAAGTGATTTTCAACCACCAGCCCCAATGCCTCTTATCACACGAAGCATTGGTTTGCAGAGGGAGATGCTGGCCAGGTGCTCTGGCTGCTCCATCTGTGCACCAGGCATGGATGTCACTATCAGCTGGTGGCAAACCTGGCACCATTGCTTGGCGTCCCTCAAGTTCACCAGGAGCAATGTGACCTGACAAGGAAGATTCTGTTTTTAATAGAACATATTTTGACTATATGCAATGCTGCTCCTTCCCTGGAGAGAGTTATCAGTTCCACGTGAAGCTGCTTTTTGCATGCACGGAAGAGAAGCTACAGAACTGCACAGACTGGGAGCTCCCTGAAAAGTGGGAAGAGATGTCTGTGTAACCACAGATACACCTTTACTACAGAATTGATTTTTAAAGACATAATTTCTCACTTCAACCCTGAAACATTCTGCATAATTTTAATTCTCTTCCTCTCTCTCCTTATATATTTAATTTATAGCCCAAAGAACATAGACAAAAGCAGACCAATAAAAGTAGGGAAATATAATTAAATGAGCAATTGGAATTCATTTTGGAATGATTGAATTGAAATGAGCAAGACCAACACTTGGGTTATTTTACTGGGAACAGTGTCCTTTAGGCTGCTAATGGAGTACAACCAAATAAAGAAACCACATTTTTCTTAGTAAGAAAAAAAGATGGTAGGGTCTCCTGTGCAAGGATCAGGGCTCTTTTTTTGTGAAGATAGAATGGGAACTGCAGAGGGGATGGACTTAGAGAAATCTTTGGAGGTGGCTAGCTGAGATTCTGTTGTATTGATCATTTAACACCACTAGGCCTTAATTGCATGGTTAATGACATGCTACAGAATTGCATTCTTCACAGAAGTTTCTTTTTTCTTTGTGATTTAAATCAAATGCATATATATATAAATATATATATATCTTCTTCCTCAGAGACAACTACACTATCTCTGGCAATAGGAATTAATGAAAGATGCTGCAATCCTTGAAATCAATGCAGTTACATTGATTTATTCTGGTGTAGGAACTGACCTTTGAGTTCAAAACAAATCTAATGATGTTAGAAGGGAAAAAACCCAACGTAATAAATATACATAAGACAAAATTATCAGAAGTGTCTTAGAGAATTAGCACAAAATCAGGCTCCAGATTCCTTTTCTATACTACAAAATTTTGACAAGAAGTGTCTGTTCTCCACCAGGTGAGAAACACCAGAAGGGACAAAAACCCCCAGCATCTGGGGCACCTGTGTGAGGAAGAAATGAGAAAATCCTCCATCCTGTGGCCAGTGCAGTGTGGAGCCAGCCTCTCAGTATTCCCGAGCCATTCCCTGTCACTGCTGTAATGTGGACATGTAGAAAAACCACGAGTCCCGGTCAGTAGAAAAGGTGGCAAAGCCCATTTAATGGCTTTTCTTGAGGTTTTATATGTTAGTTCGCAAAAAGTGAGTTAAATGGCATAAAGTAATTGATTCTCTGGCCATCCACCCCTCGAGGGTGTTGGCCCAACTCTAATACGTCCATTCCCAAGGGGTTTTCTTGTTGAAGCCATAACAATCTGGGAAAAACAAGCACAGGTGTGAATATTGATAAAAACCCGTAACTTTGTTTTACTTAACTGGCAGGTGAAAGACAGAGCTCTCACAAAATACTAGAGAGCTGAAGCAATTCACTGCTAAAGCTCTGTCAGCATCTACAGTTCCCAGCAGTTACCTGTACAGGCTGGCGGCTCTCTGCGGGGCAGGGCTGCCCCAGCCGCGCCGGAGCCCGCTGGGGAAGCTGCTCGGTGCGGGCATTCAGCAGCAGCAGCCTCCCGGGAGCTGATTGCCGGCCGCATTCAGGGCATTCCTGGCGGCTCTCCAGGCTCATAGGGAATTCCGAGCAGGAGAGCAGCGTCTCGTTCCATGTTGTTCCTTGCCTGGATGCAATCAGTGGTATTATACCTGAAAAGTGACTGGTGAGCATCTGCTAAAGAAACGGGAAAATGACACTCCCATGGTGTTTTCTTGAAGTCTCTACTGAGTTTTTTTTTTTTTAAAAGGGTTTTTTTTTTTCACTGTTGCTTACAATGAACTTTCTTTCTGTAAAAGTGCCCAGGAACAGGACTTGGTACCAGTTTTTGTAGTTGTTGAGGGCCTGGCTGTGGGTATTCACTCTCCCACCATTGCCCATGTATTCCCAACATTTTAGTGTGGGTACTTCTCATCCCAGAAATGAGAATTATATACAGTCAAATCAACTTGACTGTTACCAAATTTTCACTTCATATATATATGTATATTAAAAGGACTTCAAATAGCTACTTCTCCATTCCATGATATTAAGGGAAGTAGCCAAAGAATCAGCCGAGAATGCACTGATAAATGCAATTACTACTAGATTGATGTTTTTAAATGTTCTGTTGTTGACAAAAAGCCCTCAGAAACCTGAAATGTTAATCTGTTTTTCTTTTGCAAATTGAGTACTGCCTGCTGTGTACATCCTTTTATTACTGTAGGGCTGCTCATAAGCTCCAGGCTGTTGGCATTTATTTATTAAGAAAGAAAAATGATCAAGAAACAGCACTGAAATATTTTTTCAGTTGGTTTCCAAAATAAAAATAACTGGCAGACACAGGGAAAAAAAAAAAAAAAAAGCCCAACAAAATTTTGGCCAAAAGAGTATTGACAGACAAGAACAGAAGGAGCAGTGTCGGTACCCCCAGGGACGCAGAGTCAACGAAACAAAGCTGACTTTCACAAGTAGTTGTCTAGACAATCAAGAGGCTTTTTACAGATTGATGCTTAGGTTTAATAAAGAGGCCAAACTGTTTGAGTCTGCACGAAGCTGTAAGAAATCAAAAGCAAAATTCCACAGAGTGGTGCAAGAGCAGTATAATATAATTGCAGGGGCTTCAGAACAAAATCTTTATGAAAACGGGCA
Organism: Rhipidura dahli; assembly: GCA_013399225.1. NCBI lineage: Eukaryota > Metazoa > Chordata > Aves > Passeriformes > Rhipiduridae > Rhipidura > Rhipidura dahli. The sequence continues at coordinate 261,999 of VXAC01002488.1, read as the reverse complement.
GCTTTCCTAGCCAAAAGACACCTTCTGGTGTCATTTATCAACAGCTGCTTTAGAAGCCTGAGGTATGCTGCAGTGATCCCTCATAGAAAGCTCTGCTATCATTAATGACCAGACTTTTTCCACTTGTTCATTTTGCTCCTTTGAAAACAAGAAGCTGCTCCAGAATTCATTTTCTAATGCTAAAGAACATGAGTCTAGAGAGGTGCTTAAACATCAGCACCTGGGATGCTTTTGGTAAATATATCTGAGCAGCATCTAGAGTGGAAGTTTTCCCCAGACAGCTTCACCATGGACTTGGAGCGAGGAAATATCTCTGAGGGAAAAGTGAACTGAAATTAAAGTTGCAACCACCACTACACCACTACACACCAAGAACTTCAGTTCTTTAAAAAACAAAAGGAGGAGTAGATCAGCAGCAGGGATTTACCCATCCTGAGATTTAGGTGTGTTTCTCCTGAATTCTGCTTCTGAATTGTGCTTCTTTTCCACTTCTTTCTCTGAAATCNCCCCCCCCCCCCCCCCCCTTTTGGGGAAAGCAGTTATTTTCTTGAGGAACTGTGTTTGACTAGTGTGCCCCTTGAATCTCCTTTATTATAGTAGTCCTTTATATAGTAAAATCTTTTGTTTGCCAAAAGAAGCAGAAAACATTGTCTGCATCATCTGGGTAACCGAGCTCCGGTTTTCCAATTCCACCTGCATTTCACAGATAGAAACTACCCAAATATGACACAGGATTTGAATGCTGTCTAATGGAATATGCAGCACAGAGGAAGAGGAAAGATTGCACTTGGTTAGTATTTATACAGTTTCTAGCATTCTTGGAGAAGACATGCAATTACTGTGATTTTTCTTCGAGTCCACAGCCCAGGCTTTTTTGCAGTAATGCAGTCGATGCTGGAGTCGTAACACAGCCAAGGTTTCACTATAACTTACGAGAAGTGCACTGGGACATCCAGAGTTTTACAGTTCCTTCAAACCAATCACAGACAAGACAAATATGAAGGAGAGCTCCAAAGCACGTCCCTATGTCCATAAACTTCCACTTGGGCAGGAGCAGATACGGGCATGGTTTCAAGAGAGTGTACTTCATCCCTTGTGCACTTTAGAGACATGTGTTTTGGTTTATTTGTTTACTTCAGTAACTCCTCTGTGTCCCTGAGGTTTTGAAATCTAAGGCCAAGGTCAGCAGCTACAATGGGAGTTGTTGTGGTCTTTGTAGGCAGGAGGTGGAAGGAGTGAATTGAATTCCCTGTTGACACCAATAGGACTTGGGAAGAGCCAAGCCAACCAGACTGCCAGCCCTGTGAGGTAGGTTGGGAACCAACCAGGAAGACTCTCCCCAAAAATGGAAGCACAGAAGATTCTTAAAACCAGATGCTTTTACTCTTTTTTTTTGCTTTCACTGTAAACATTGGGTGCAAAGTTTGCTGCCAGCCTGCAATAAACCCCTCCCAGGTCTGCTGGGCTGACAGCCTGTGTGTGTGGACTCTGAGATTCTCATTCTGCTGCAAGGAGAATAACACTGAAATGAGCACAGAACATGTTAAAGTACCAGAGGAACTGTGATGTTTGGCTTGAATAAGTCTCCTAATAATTTGAATATTTGTTCTAATCTGATTTTTGCTGTTCCAAATGATTCTTTTCCCTTATTCTCCCCATGGTTTCATTACTTGGCAAGTCCTATTTACTGATCAGCCTTTGTCTCTTTCTAAAAACGAAGGCCAGGGACTTTCTGTCATCTTTTAGGTCAGCTGGCTTGCTCACTATAAGCACAGCCTCAAAGAATGGGATAAAATTTGCACATTCAGCCCCATGAGTGCACTTCCACAGAGCTGGCTGTCTTCAGGAACAAAGACAAAACCTGTGTCCGACTGTATGCAGAATCAGGACTCTGGTTCCCAAATGTTACTTGGTAGCTGACAACCTCTGCCAAGCAAAATATACCCTTTTTATACAATGCTGAACATTTAAAAAGTGGTGATAAATAGATGGTAGCTTAGAGGTGTGATTTATTTGTTTTATGAATCATGGAAGAGACCATAACTCATGAAAGATTAAGGCTGAAGCAAGTTGTATGGCTCTTGCATTACAAGTGGAGATTAATGTCTTTTTTCATGAAGCCTCATCATTAACCGGTCTGCATTAGAGCAGTTTAATGTTAGTGACAGAAAGAATTGACTTTTAACATTTTTTAAATATTCTGCCATTTGGTTGCTCTTTGCCAGGGGGATTTCTCCCAGCCCTGAGAGATTTTTGAAAGGAATAAAGCCTATCTCAGCATGGGCTTTCTTACGTACACCTGCACCCCACACGATTATTATGAAGATCCGCAAGATCAGCGGGATAATACAGACAGATTTTGCCCTGCATAAAGACTGCTTCAAGGCTTTTGGGACTTTTAGTCATGCTGAGTCACCCTGAGACGACTCTCCTTCATTAGAGTATCTCAATTTACAGCTCATCTACCATGACAGAAGTGGCTGCTGTTTCAAACGAACTGCAAAAGGCTGGAATAGCCCTGCCCATCCACTGCGACTGCTCCTGCTTCTATCAGACCAGAGTAGTGATGTTTTATGGCTTTCAGGGCTTCTCCCTTTCCAGGGACATATTTAGTTAAATATCATCTTACATGGGAATCGTCATATTTATTTTTGAACCACAGATTATATCTGCAAGCGACTTTATCTTTCATTGTAGTGTGTCATACCACAACACTACAGTATTGAATACAAGTAATTTACTAAAATCTATTAAAACACTCCCATTTTAGAAATCCATTACAACTTTCCTTGTTGTTATTACCATATCCAGGAATGCCAGTGCGACAGGAGAATTAACTTGATGAACACTCCTGCAAAATGTGCCGCTACAAGCTGTTTCTTAAACATCTTTCAAGGCATCTCCATCAGCTCATGATTCTCTTTGGTTTTCTTTCTTTTCTAGAACTATTTGCTGGCCCTTAGTTGTGGTAAGCGATTATTTGTGCTTTCAAACAAACTCCATGAAAAACGTTTTTCAAGTGGAGATCAAAGAGCGAAGGCAAACATAAAAGCAGTCTTATAAAAACTGTGTATTAAAAAATCTAAGCACCATCCATATGCCAATTACATCCAAACCTCATGGCCCCTTCTCTATGAGGCTTCTTAAAGGTGATAGAAGTGTCAGATGAAACAAAGAGGGTCACATTATGGAGAGGGAAATTATGGAGATGAGAGGTGGCTCTCAGGAGTCATCCACTGAGGAGTTCTGGTTGGGAAGGGCAGCTCCAGAGAGCAATGCTTGCAGCACTGACTGTGGTTTCCAATTACTACAGTATGAGTGCTGTAATAATTTCTAACAGTTGCAGGTGTCATTAAACAGAATTTTCACAAGCCCAGGGGTTAAAATGATGCCCTAAACCTACAAAAGCATGCAAACTCATCAGTCCTGAGAAAGGATTTGCTCTTAAGAGCTAAGGGCTGGTTTTACACTCCGAGATCACACAGCTGTAAAATTCAAATCTAAAATGAACTTATATCCTATTCTGCTGTGACTTCCCTTAGCACCCCTGCCAGCGATGGGATGATGAGGCACAAAGAGTTCCTTGTAGGGCGTGATGTAACTGAGCACTGGAGACCCCAGACACTCCAGTCTCTGGAACAATCATGACATCAGTGCTCAGTGGACTTAAGCAAACAGCATAAAGGCTCCAAGAAGTGCAATTATTTGGGATAATTAAACTTCTTGCACTTGCTGACTAAAGTCGGCTCAGATCGCGCTGCCATCTCCATGCAACCATAGCAACTTCTTCCTTCCATTGTGTCCCAGATTAATGTGAACACCTGGAATCAAAAGCCTGAGGCTTGTGAGGAAGGTGCATAAAACTTTATTGATCCTCAGTGGATGGCAGGGATCCAGTCACAGTGCAGTGATTCGCTTTCCAAAGCCCTGTCTCAGCAAGGAGCAGTGGTGGGCTCTCCAGAGACCCCTCTCTTCTTTGACTGCTTCTAAGTCCCAATCAGGAATATTTTAAGGAGACGAAAAATACAGGAAATTACAAATTCTTTCAAGAATTTGAGCCTTCATTACTCAGATTTTAGCACGTTAATATTTTTAAGGATGGTTCAAAACTAAATATGGTATTGCCTTTCTTATTGTTTCTACTGGGTTCATTTCAGCACTTTAAAACCCCTACATGCCAACAGGGTTCAATGGCAGCAGCCTGTGGGCAATTAGGGTTAAAATGTAGTCTTGGTCATATGTGACTGCTCCTGTAAATGTGGTGAAACAGAGTTGGAGCACATATTCCCCAGAGAGCAAGTAGGCAATGCTTAAAGGAAGCCATGGAAAGATAAATGGATGCAGAGAGGCTCTGGAATTTTGCTTGAAATAATTTTTGCTTTGCTTTTAATGATCAAAACCATTCCTCCCACTGAACCACATAAAAAAATAGCTTTTGTGTCTGTGCCAAAGGTGGAGCATAGTGTAGACCCACTGAAATGAAAGACAAGTGAAAAATTAATGAGAAACTGGAAGCCAGCAGCTCCCACCCTGTGAGCAGTAGTCTTTTATATCCTTCTTCCACAGTGAGCATCTCAATGGGGCAAAAAATCACAGTAGCTCCTTTGACTTCAAAGGAGATGCACCGGTTGGGAAGGAGGGAGAACAATCCAGAGAGCACCGTACCAAGTCCACACAACTTAGGAAGGGAAGAGAAGAGAGCTCCTAGCAGAGCCAATCAACACTCAGGAGAGTGGGGAATATTTTCATTATAAAGAATTTTGTGTAAAGAGGAAAAGCACCTACAGGTGATCCAGCTTTGACTGAGGATCTCATCGGGCCAAAGCAGATGTGGCCTGGAACTTCAGCTCTAATTTCTACAGCTGGGGAGGCACAGACAGGTACAAGAAATAAACCTGAGGGTCACAAACAGACATTTTTGACAAATGTTTCACTTTCCAATATCTGCTCTAGAAGAAATTAGCACTCTGAGATTGTCCTGTACTCATGTCAAGAGGCATCACAGTTTTGGATTATGTCCTGGAAGGGTCTTTTTTTCCCTGCACTAACTCCAAATAACCCACTAATTAATTACACCTTTTTTATCTAACTATGCAATGTTTAAAATGACAGTTTCTCAAGCTCTTTTGGGAAAAAAAAAAAGAAATAAATGGAAACATTGACTTACCTTGTTCATTTAGCTGTCATGCAACCCAGTTTGCCCAAAAAATGATAATTTATGAGAAGATCCCTAAAATCCCTTACAAATCATTAAAAGTATTCATGTGTGCTATTCTGTTGTTATTTATGAGCCAAAGGAAGCTGTCATGCATGTACTATACTACCAGAAATCCAAGTTTTCCTGATCTATTGTCTTTCCCTGTATATTCATATAATAACATTTGTCTTCTGTAGCATGTTTAATAAATTCACACTATCATTTTGAAATGATGCTTCTGTGATCTGGGGAGTTCATTATCACCTGCTCCCTGGAAGAGGTCACTCTCCAAACCCACCATTTCTTAGGAATTAGATAGAGAGTGTTTTAATTGCTTATCATTAAATGATGTCATTAATGCTTATCATCATCATTTAATGCTTATCATTAAATTCACTACACTGAATATTTTCTGTGAAGTCTGTGGGGCTGTAAATTCCTCCCCTGTAATGAACTGAGTTTACATGGCAGCACTGGCAAGGTATCTTTTGGCAGGCAGGGGGGTTAAAAGCAGCTACACTGGGTGAGACCCTTGTTTGAGCTGATTCCTGAGTCCTGGGGTCAGTGAGTGTTACAGTGACAGACTTCAGCAGCATCACATCCCTTGTAGCCCTGGCAGAGGGAACTTTTGCTCAGGTCAGATGCTCTTGAGCCCAGAGGAGTTCCTCACCCCCCTCTAACCTTGCTTTAACTGCATCAGACTGCAGCAGGGATGCTCCCCTGCCATCCCTCGCTGTGTTTTAAAAGGCTATTAGTTAACAGAACCTCTCAAATTCACCTTGTTTTACAGAGGAAGAAACAAAGTAGGAGAAGAGGTTTGGGAGGCTCGTCAGTTAGTGTGTCAGTGATAAAAAGGGAGCAGCAGAATGTGCTGTGTGGATCCATCAGCAGCACCGTGGCTGTGCTGCAGCTCTGCACTGCTCTCCTGCCTGAGCCACACAAACTCCTGCTCTGGCAGTACCTGCTGCAGGGAACACCTGTAGCCTCACGCTCCTCTACCGATTTCAAAGTGCCTGCAGGACCAGCAGCACCCTTGGAACCTCTACCCCCCTGCTGAAATTGAGCAATGAGTCCAAAAGTTATAGGGGAGGGGAGAAGGATGTAGACACAGACGCACAGACAGCATGATTGCATAAGCCTTGTTCCCATGAGAAACCAGGCTGAAAAACAAACTGTCCAAACAGGGGTTCTCATAACTCGGCCTGGTAAGTAGGTCATGCCAGGTCCCAAACTCATGTAACTTTGCCTTTATCTCCAATGGGCTCTCCTCTAGGAGGCAATCCTGGGTTTGGCAGGTTTGACCTTTCATTTTTCATATCACCGAGACATCCTTAAAGATGGAAAAATCCTTAAAGGAGAAAAAAACCAAACCAGGTTGATACAATGCAACGTGAAAGCTCACCATGGTCTTGTACCATAGCAAGGTTTGTGCTGTGGGACAGAATTGTGAGGAACAAACCAGCAGGGAACAGCTCTGACACTGACCCTACTTACACAGCAGCTCCCACTGCTGTAGGGGATCATGGGGTCTAAAATAATATCCTAGATCTCTAATGGGTCTGTTCTTCCCTTGGAGCAGGAGAAGCTTTCCCATTGACATGAATGGGAGTTATGTGTCTGCCCCAAAAATAGAATGGACCTTAGGCCTGGTCCTTTTATTTCCAAAGAAATGAACTCTCTGCTTGCCTGCTGCAGGGAGACACATTTAAAAATAATCTGTCAAGGAAATATATTAATAACAGCAATCCTTCAGTTTAATTCTGAGGCCTCACACTCTTCTCTTGGCATTTAACTCTAAGCTCATGATCAGATCTAAGTTTCAGCTACACTTTATTTGAGGATCCCAGCAGACAAAAGCAGTCTGATTTTTCAAACACTGCAAACCCGTGGCAATGGTCACCTTCAGCACAGACCAGGTTCAGCAGGGCAGGTCTCCAGTAAGAGCTGCTGACAAGGGAACCCTGAGACTTCAGAGCTGTGACCCTTTTGCTTGTGAAGGGAAACTTCATTTTACATCTCTTTTGTGCCACATCAGCTCAGTGTGTGAGGGGGGCTGCCCAGCTGCCTCCCCACTGACCATGGCACAGCTGGAAGGGAGTGGGAGGCATCACTGTAAGGAATTTTGCACACTAGTACCTGGAATAGGAAACATTTCTGCAGTGGATCAAGATGCTTTTGAAACCCTTCCCCATACTTAGGTGGGGATTGCAGTGCTAAAGGCCAAATGTGAGAATGGGAAGAGAGCATTGTGTTGTATTGTTAGACACAGACAGTTGTATTGTTTTGTAACACATAGAGGAATATCCTTTCTCTTTCCCTTTCTTTTCTTTGAGACAAACAAAAACAAAAGCAGAAACTTCTCCAACTTCTGTAGTTTACAAATTTGCTTTCTTTTTTTTTCCTGTGGGAACTCTTAACTAAATATATCCCCTGTAAACTCCACATATCCAAAAGGAAACCCCAAGTTACTTTGCATCAAACGCTCAGTGAACAGAAAGCACCGTAGTGACATCTATTTCCACCAGCTACTTCTACTGGAAATGTTCAAGGCCAGGTTGGATGGGGCTCTGAGCAACCTGGTCTAGGAAAAGATGTCCCTGCCCAAGGCAGGGGTTGGAACTGGGTGATCTTTAAGGTCCTTGCCAACATAAACTGTTCCACTTTTCTATGATTTTTTTGGTCAAGGGTGTGCAAAGGCTCTCACTGAGCTGTCCTGTAACACTGAACTTTGTGTTTATCACCATAAATTTCAAAGAAGTTGGCCATGGAAGTCATCAGGGTTTGGTCAATGGGCTGTTTATTATTATGAATATTTTTTACTCTCTATGCCTGGTGATTATGAAAGGTTGTCCTATAAGTGTCTGCTCCTAACCCAGTCTGCTGTGTTCACTTCCTACATATGCTTTCCAAAATGTTCCAGTCACAGGCCAAGCTTCACCCAGCATAGCTGTCTGAAAATGAAATCTGAAGATTTCTGTTTATAAATTGGCCTCGCATTTCAAATTAAAAGGCAAATGGCTTTACAGCTCTGCCCCTTGCAAACTGGTCTGTGAGCACAAACACCACGGGAGCCAAGCACCCCTGCAAAAAGGGACAAGCATAAAGACAACAAAAAAAGCAGATTCCTTTTAGCAGCTACTAAATAAAGCAAAATGCATGCACTGTTGTGCTCCCTTTTGGTTTCCATACCAGGTTGCTTCAGTCATACATGGGGATTTTGCAGGTGATGTTACCTGTCTTGCATGGTTGTACATGCATTCAAAGTACTTTGATGGAAAAAAAAGGAGAAAGAACTCAGCTGAACAGAAAAATAAATATTGCTCTGAAAAAAAAAAACCAAAACTATCTACAATCAGAGATAAATTACAAAGGAATTAAAAGAAATATCCCAAAGAGCATTTAGAAAAAAATTAGATTTTTAAAGTTTTACCTGACCATGGAAATAACAAGTGTTCCTTCAACTGATTCATTCTCCACAAAACTGTTCTATTTTCTGTCACCTAAAAACATCTGGCTTCTTTTTGAAGAACTGATGAAGAACCTGGCTTCTTTTTCTTCTCCCAACATGCCCCAGCTTGAAATCATCAGAGCTGTGATGCTGAGCTTCCCTCCTCAGCCAGAGTGTGAACAGTGAGGATAGGATTTCTCCCATGTAGTTTTAACCACTGAAAATGTGGGTATCAAGTGTAAACCACCTCTCTAGGCACTTTTAACCACCAGTATAGAGAGAAAAGCCTTTTGGAGGTGCCCCTGACTATTGACGTATAATTTAGACTAAACACCTGTAAGTAGGTGAGATGGATCCCACCCACGGAGCTTTCTTCTTCCTCAAGGCCAATTAGATATAAATGCTGCTTCACCATGATCTAATTTCAAGACTTTGAAACAAGGCTTTCAGTCAAAAATGCAAATTCAGTGAAAACCAGACCTTTTTGTGGGAAAGAGTTGGTTTCTGATTCCTGTCTTTAAAAGATATTTAGTAGAAAACAATAGGTGTGGTTTCTGTATTTTCAAAAAGCAAAATTTCCATTTTTCTGTTTGAAACTAGTCTTGTGTTTGAAATTCACATTAATTTATAGTAATTTAAAATAAAGGGGAAACAAAAAAAGAAATCATTCCACTGGCCCAGCCTTCCCCCTTATATTTAAATCACAGATCTGCAAAGAAATTCCATTTTTTTTCCCTTTCATCCTGATTTAGATGAGGAAAAAAATCCAATCAAAACTTCAAACATCTCTTCGGGAAACAAAAACTATTTCCAATACAGCTTTAATGCTTCATCTCCAGCTGAATCACCCTGTGTGCAAGGGCTGAGCTGACATCAGTTGTGCTGAGGGAATCCTGCTGCTGCTGTTCTCCTCTCCTCTTTAGCTGTGTGGTGCCCAGCCCCAGCATGGGCTGTGTGCATCCAGCTGAGCCCTGGGATGAACACATCGGCCACGACACTGTGAGACAGGCTGGCTACAAACATGAGTGTGCTTTGCTCGTGCCCTGAGCTCAAAGGACTTGGCCCAAGTCCCACCTGAGCCAAAGGACGTGACCCAGGTCCCATCTGGGAGCCGAGCAGGCAGGTCAGCAAGGCACAGAGCTCCAGCTCAAAGGCCAACAAACCCTGTAACACACACACACAAGAGCCAGAGGAAGGTTTCTTTGTCCTGTGGGTGAGTTCATGCTGGGCTGTGCACTGGAGATTGGCAAAGCAGCCTCTGGTTTCAGCTGATGAGAGCAGAGTTGTTCTGTTCCTCACAGGCACAGTTTGCACACACAACGTCCTGCAGTGCCCTGGGAGCTGTTGCCACCCCTTGGTGCAGCCACATGGACGCTGCTGCTGAGAGAGAGTTGACATCTCAGCATGGAACAGATGCTTTTAACATCAGAAAGAGGAAACAGTTCAGGAAAAAAGATGCAGACCTGGCAAGTTCTTCTTTGTGGGGGAGAAAAGAAGAAGAATAAGAAGAAGGAGAAATGGTGAAGAGTTTTGTCTTTTCTTCAGATGGAGAGAGGTGGTGCAGGGCTGGGAGCACTGGCTGGTGCCTGAGGACTGTGCTGCTGACGTTGCAGGGTGTAATTAACAGGGGTAAATGCCCCATTTCTGGCACTGAGTGCAGGGCTGTGTTCCTAATGGCAGCCCTTTCCTTGTCTGAAGGCTGCAGGACGTGTTTTGCAGTGCCGTGCAGAGCAGCAGGGGGAATTACACTGGCTCCATGTGATGCTCAGGAGCACAGAGAAGTGATGCTGACAACAGCTGTGGGGTTCAGTGCTCTTTCAGATAGTCCTCAGCTCCTGCATCTACCCAGAAAATCTCAGCCTTCTTTTTTTTTTTTCAGTAACTGAAATTATACAGTGTTTTTGCTACAGAGAGGGACTTCATAATAGTCATTGTGTAGATTCCAAAAGCAATAAGCAAATACAGGGAAGCCTATTTATTTATTTATTTTTTTGAACTGGGGAAAAAAAAATATTTTTTTAACCAGTCTTAGTATCTTTTGGTATTTGAAAGGCTGGGGCTGATAGTGCTCTCACTGGAGTAAGTAAAAGACACACAGATCATCCCTACAACAACCGACCTTGTTCTCATTTCTCCAGTGGGCCAAGCATGGGTGTAGCCAAGAGCAAAAGCAGACCCCTGTCTGAGAGAGGAATGGGATATTGAAAACAGCAGGAAAATGCTTAATTGTTTGGCCAGTATCTTTGAGAGCAGCATTGCTCACCCAGCAAAGCCTCCCCAGCTGCCATCTTGGATTTTCCTGCTGGTTTTAAGCAATGTCATTGCAGGCCTCCTAATGAAAGCCAGACCAAAAGCCCTGGGGGAAGGCTGTCACAGCTGAGAGAGCAGCAGAGAAAGAGGCTGTCCCAGCCTAGCCAAGCCCTTGGATGTTCAAACCTTTTTCTTCTAAAGGCAAAGATGTCACTGTGAACCTTTATGAGCTTCCAAGTTTGTGGGATCAGCATATGGGCTTGGGTCTTGTTGCTTCTAAGGGAGATAAACACATTATGTGATGATCTGGGAGTTACACACAGTCTCTGGTATGTCTTTTACAAGGGTACAGCTCATACACTGGACCCCCTTTGCCTCCATCCCTCTTTTCTTCCAAGCCTCCTGTGCATTTGCTTGTTGTGTGAGAACAGTCATGTGTGCACTCACAAAAACCCAAGGCATGTGGACGAATAACCCACTGGACTAAATGTTTGAATACCATCTTCAAAGAGAAAGAGCCCCTCCCTCTTGGCTGAAATCATAAAGAAACCAGAACTCTGAAATAAGGCTGCAGAGGCCCTGGTAGAATACCAGGAGTCCTTCAGCCTCCCTGAGATGCTCTGAGTTCAGATCAGTGTCTGCCTGGGGCACTGCCAGTTGGCTTCCAGGAGGCTCCATGAGCTCTACTTTCATCTTCTGACCTCCTGATTCCCTTTTACTTGTTGCTTACATCAACGGTGAGAGCTTTACCTTTCCACTCCATGAAGTCCATCCCCAGAAACTGCCTTCTCCATCTGTGACAGGCAGGAAGGGACATATTTGAGGATGATTTAGTGAGATTCTTCATGGCTTTAAGGGCTCCCCCTCAGATGTCTAAACCACATATTTTCTCTCCTCTAGAGGAACCAGGGGAAGGCAGGTGGTTGAGAATTTGTGTACATATATATTGTAGGCAATCTGGGTTAAAAACATTTGACCCAGCCTGGGTTAATATACTTCAGTGTGGCTGAAGTCAGAACAAAGCCCATTTTTTTGATTCACGGGCTCTACAAGCAGGGGACTGGCACAAGACAGACTGTCCCTTTTTCTCCCCTCAGCTCACGTCAAACGTACGGAAGATTTGCACACAAGAAAAAAGGTTGCCTTGAAATTATATGAATCATTCTGAGGGGCTTTGCCCTACCTTGCTTTTTCCAAGTCATCTCTAATTCCTCTTCAAGGTATCACGTGAAAGAAAACCACAACAGACTGTGCCATTGCTTGCTCAAGTAGCTTATTTTTATCCCGCAGTGAATATCTTCACTTCCCTCTTTTCCATAGATCGATGGCTCTCTCAGAATCTCTTCCTACACCAGAACTCACTCCAGATTTAACCATATCTGCACTGATGGCTTCTTCAAGAATCAGATAAATTATTTGATCTCGTTTTTCTCGAATGGTGACATTTTCATCAAGAGATCATGGAAAAAGTACATTGGAAAAAAAAAAGTATTTTCACCTCAGAAAGTCTCTGTTGGCATCACAATTGCTCTCATGCCTCTGTTTCCAAAATTAAGTTGTCCTGTACTGTAATGTCTGTACTGAGAAAAATCAGTCAGTTTACACTCAGCTTTTTTTCATTCCATTTGCATACAAATTTAATTGCTTAGAATTTTAGCTGGCAAGCGCTGCATGAAAATTGGCGAAAGTATCAGTAACTGATATCTTTTCTTTTTAGAAGTAATAAAGTACCTATAGTTCCTCCTCTTCCTTCAGAAAATCAAAAAGCCAAAATGGTTGATTATATTGCAAAGATATAAAATGTCAAATAAAAAAATCAGACACAGAAAGGAATGCCATTGAAAATTGTGTGTGCTACCCGAGCAGGCAATGTGGACTGTGACTGCAGTCAGTGGTGGGCCAGGGAATAAAGTAGTAGTCCATGAATAAGTGTTTAAAAACCTTAACTGAGAAAAAAACTATGCCAGCCACAAAATAACATAAATATACAGGAGAGAGGAAGACTTCTAGCCATGCAGAGCAGTGATGTTCTCCCAGTAGGACCAGGAGCAGGTCCTCAGGTCTTGATCCTCATTTAAGCACGCACAGCACATCTGACAGCAGCTGCCTGTGAGCTTCCCCCCAGCCCTGCATGTCTGCACTCTTCATACAGTCACTGTAAGAAGAAAACATTGATTTTTTTCAGTGTGTCTCCTCTGAGCTGACTGGGAAATGAGGAGTGCTGGAATTAAGTCAAGCACTCGTTTTGCTGTGCAGTTTATTACATTTAAGCAATTTACTACCCAGACTTGATAAAACCCCATCCTCCCCCCCAAACATGACACTGTAATCTACATCCTGGCTTGAGAAGGAGACAAATCTCTTAGATTCTTCTGACTCTGGTAGAAATCTGGACTTCTGAGCAACCTGGAGTCCGGGGACTCCCTGAGTGTGTGTTCTTCCTCCAAGACAGGGACAAAGCATGGCCCCCTGCTACAAGTGACTGCTCAAAATTCCATGTCAGGCACCCTCCTTTAGTGCAACATCATGCTCTTCCTCTTTTATCTGAGCCCAGAGCAGGTCCAAACTGGAACTTCAAACATACAACCAACAGATGTTGTGAACATCAAGGGCCGCAGAAGGCGATTCAAATCCCATGATCCCAAAAGAGGAACTTGCTTTGTGAAACACTTTCTTGCATGTACCCACAGATACTAGAAATCTCACGAGGACAGCCAAGCTGATAACATTTCCCCTGTTCAGAAGGAATACTTTTCCAATCAGAACAAATAAGGACATTTTAGTAGCTGCAAACATAAACCAGAGCCCTTTCTTCGGCCACCCAACTGAAATGCTGCGTCTCTGCCTAAGCAAAACCCCAGCTGGGTCCTGCAGGCACCCTTCTCACTCCCATTCAATTCCAGCAGCCATCAAATCACTTCTCTGGTCCAAATTTTGTCTCCCTGTACCTGGTAGTTCCACTATGCCCACCCAGTGTTCAGCTCTTGGAGACATCTGCAACACATCAACTAACTTTTTATTAAAGGTTTTATTACTCACAAGGGGCCATCTCTTTTAAGGGAGAGGTTGGGTGGATTTCTTTTTCCCCAGGCTGCTGAAATACACAAATATTGTCACATTTGCTGGGGCTATTTAAAAATAAATCAGTGAAGCCTGTGGGCTGGGCAGGGACAGAGATCTACAGCTGCAGGGTGTAAAATTGGAATCCCCATCCACAGCCCCGCCGCGGGGCTGCTCCCCTTGCACAACATGCAAAGGAAGGAAGTTGAAAGGAAGCAATTTATGAGTTAGCTCTGAGTAATCCAGTGATATGGTTAGCAGTGCAGAGGTAGAAAAGCCTGTGTGACAGAGTGAATGTACGTGGGCTTGTAAACCAGTGCTGAATGGGAAACTGAAGTGAGAAGAAGAAATGCTGCCCAGTTTTACCAGGGAGTGTGTGGCAAGGTCACGGGCAACAGGAGGTGCATAACATAAAGAGACTAGATGGAAGAAAAGTACTTTTTGGTGTTTTATACCTCCACCTCAAAAGTCACCTAAATGGACGTGCAGTGTTTTCCTTTCCTTCATAATTTCCTCTGAAAGAGGCAACTGCTGCAGAAGAAAACTATTTTCTCCTAAGAGCCAGTCACAGAAAGATGGGACATATTTACTTATTCAATAGGTAGGGTCCTGATTCAGAGATAATAGAAGGGTTTTATCCTGTAATTTTGCTTATCATTCTGCTTTACTTTTTCACAGCTTTTAATAATGAATAGCTTCAGATAGAACAAAACACACTCAGAGTCACTCAGCTCCTGTGCAGAGCTTGAATAACACAGCAACTTTTTCTAGAGACCAAAAATATTTAGAGGGTTTTTCCCCATGCCATCTGGCACTTTTGTCAAATTAACTTCTTGGACCTGTTGATGATCAAAGATATCATAAAGCCTAAGGGGTAAAGGCTGCCTACTCTTCCATTTCTTTCTTTTTTTTTTATAACTGAGAAAGAATGAGACCCCAGACAAGGTTTTGGGCATTTTTCAAAACATAAACTTGAGGCTTTTCAGATTTGGTAATCAATATTTAATTTATTTCTTTAGACAGCTCTAGCCTCCTAATTCTTATGCATTTGTTTAAAGGAAGAGGTCTAATGGTAATGCTTCTGTCTCCAAAGATGAAGTCCAGCACTTAGAGAGGTACAAGAAATGTAAATTGAACAGAGAATTTGAAACCATCTGCTGAATTTTTATTTAATTAAGGCCTCATCTGCATTTGAAACACAAATTAAAGTGTGAATTTAAATGAAAAAGAGATTGATGAATAACTTCATGGGCATCTGAGTTCTGGAACAAGAGTGCATTGTCCTTATTTACCTTAATACACTTGGAAATTATGTTATTCAAATTAGAAACACAGATTTCTCTCTTCAAGAACAAGAGCATCGATACTTGGAGTTAATCAGAAACACTCAAGAGCAATAGATGTGAGACAGTTTATTAGAAATGGTAGGGAGGAATTGTGAAATGAGCTTTTTCTCCACATATAACATATTCACAGAACTTTAGGGAAGTCTCAAGTGCACAGCTCACCCAAACCTCACACAGATTGTTCAGGGGAAAATCTTCCTTGGGTGTAAATCTGGTGCAATGAATGGAAATAAGGGTTTATTGTTTAAGGACACAAAGAATAACAAGCACAAGTGTAATCACAGGCAGTTTGGGGTTGCATGGGTCTGATTTTGCCAGATAGATTCAATCTGATCACAGAGAAGTTGCAAAATTGAACACCCCAGGGACAGTGTAAGGTTGAAATCCTTCCTGTCTAGCTCAGCAGAGCAGATCCAAAAGGCCATCCCGAGACTCAAGATTTCCTGGGATCTCTCCAGCCACAGAACAAAGGGTCCATCTCATTCACTGCTGCATCAAAAAGGAGTCTTTTGTATACAGGACTTGCACCCGTGCATTGAGAAATCTCTCCTTTAGCCTGACATGAGCTGCAGGAAGCCCGAAACGCCCATTGAGCTGCCCCATGAAACTGAAGAGACTCCGGTTTTCTCTCACAAGCCCCAGTGGTGAAGTGCACCAATTTCAAGTCACACTTTTGCCATACTCAGTTTTTGCTGTCATCAACAATGTTTCTCTGACGCTGCTGCCCTGCTGAACAGAACCCACTATATTATCAAGTCAAGAAGATCCAAAATGTTTCTCTGAATCTTCTCCCACAAACCAGGCCTAAGTGATTCATATAAAAGAGGCTCTGGAGACAAACAGATGCAAAATGCAATGCACTCTTTTTTCATTGGTTGTCAAAATGGATAAACCCCAGGGTGTTCAATCTGACCTGTGCTCAACCACACAGGCTTTGGAACTGATACAGCCTTGCTCAGCTCTAGGGAGCTTAGCTAGTGGTTTCAAGGAAAACGTGAAAATGGAGGCTGAATTGGACCTAACCCAGGTTTCTAGTCTGGGTCTAAAAAACAAAAACCAAATTCTTCCTTTTTTTTGAAAAGCCAAAATATCATAAAGACAGTGGGCTTACATCAGGTGTTTCATTACAGAAGGTCATGTGTGAATCTGTTCCCCTTCCTTTGACCATTGGGTGGACCACCATATATGCTGGAACAGTACTAATATAAAAAAATTAAAATTAAAATCCCGACCACACTAATAGTCCCATCAGGGAACAGTGATGAACTCACAGTTTAGATGATAAAAAGAGCAGCTGTAGCAATCTTATATTCATTACTTGTGTTTACAGCCTTCTGCAGAAAGTAGGAAGCACTGTGCTTCAGCACCCAAATACATGTAATTTCCCCCCCCAAATAAACAAACATGTATTTTAAAAATTACTTCTCCTAAAATTATTTCTGCTCAGAGTCAAAACTTACCTCAAAATGCACAGAACGCAGCAGGTTGCACAGAAGTCTAAAATCCTCCTGTAAGTAAATAAAACCAAATAACTGCAATTAAAAAAAAAAGTTAATTCTAGTCTTTTGTTTGTTTCCATTGTAAAATTGCCATGGGACTGAGGAAATATAGTAGCGCTTAATTTTAATAGTTCCATCATTGTAGATTGGCTGGGTATTAATTGTGTTAATGGTGATCATACTGAATTCATTTGGTATTTATTGAGAGACCACCTGTGCACCCATATGGTTTCCATCATTATTTAGGAGTAGTTAATGGACCCATTAGGAGTTAGCAGAAAGATGTGGGCTGGCAGTACTTCCCGAGAGTGGTAGAAACATTCTGTTGATATCCATTGCATTTTGAGGATTTTCCAAGGAGCTATTTGCTTCCCACCAATTTTCTTTCTCTTTAAATTATATACATTCTCATCTTAGCTTTCAAGAACTCCCAGAAAATTTAACTCATGCTTTCTTTGCCTGTGACAAATCTGAGGGGACAACCTTTAGCCTTTTGATTTTTTAAAATGCCTCTTTGCACGTTTCCTGCGCGGCTCCCTGGGGGAAGCAGGACAGGGGAAAGCTTCCAGCATCTCTGCTGGGTGGGTGCACTCGTGTGCTGGGGGGGGGAGAGGTTGAGAGAGGACAGGGAAAAGGGGAAATGTTCACTGGGACTCTTGCCCTGCAGTGTGACAAATTTGCCCACGCAATCTGTAGTGTCCGTTGTGCAAGACCAGAAACCTGTGGTGGGGAGGGGATGGTGGAGGAGTCACATGCAGGGAGTCAGCCTTGACTGTCAGCAGAGGAGAAGGAAGAATGCTTTGGCTGGGTGTGGTGGTAACCAAGGCTGCTGGCTGACCGCAGTGACCTCCTGCTTTGATGCACATATCTGAAAAGACACTGCTCAGGCCCCGCTGCTGCCCGGGCTGAGCAAACACGCCAGGGGCTGGAGCAAAGAATTTCCATTTTTGGTGCCATGACAATGGGCAGATGGAGGAGCATCTGTGTAGCTTCAGCGCTAAAGGACAGTTACTTTGTTCGAACTGCAATCCCTGAAGCAGTCTAAAAGTGTTCATTTCCCCAGAAACAGGCAACACAGCACCCCCCACACATGCTTGAAAAATCCCGGCTTATTTGCTGGGCACATCCCAAAAAATACAAAGCTTATGCAAACTTTGCTATGTGCCAGTGTTCAGCTGACAGCCACCTTCAGCAACATCTGAACTTGCTGGCCAAATGCAACCAAATTCAACACAACACAACAGCAGAGGTCCCAAAGGTTTTAGGTTTTGTAAAAATGAGGGGAGAGGATAGAGGAAGGGGAGAGAGCAGAGCTAGTGCCCTTACAGAGCACAAGGGGCTCAGTCTTGGCTCAGTTTTCTAGTTCTAGCCAAGAAAGAGTTCACTCCTCAGTGACGTTTTCTCTCTCTTGCAGGATCTGAAAGATTTCCTCCTGTGTTCAGAGGTTTTCAAAACTCTTTCTTTTCACAGGCATACTTTTTGAGGGCAGAAACATTGATGCAGCTCTCTTAGAGTTCGAGTAAGCCGGAAAGCCACATATCACATAGAAACCTAAATTCATTACTTGTCCTGCTCATGGAAAAACTTGTTTCAATAAGAAAGAAAGAGACTGAGCTGTCTCCTATTTTTGCAAGGCAAACAATTAAGTTCACAGTTATTCATCATGAGTATATTCACAATGTGAATGAGGCCTGAAACAATAATTTCTGCATGTAGGGAATATAATCAAAGTATTTGTAGCATGACTCTCGTGATTATTCATTCTTACACTCACAAACTGATGCTGTTAAATGGGGCTGTGTTCCCACAATCACACCTTTGGTATTTAAAAAGTCACTTTTCTGTGGCTTAGGAAGCCAGGTCAGGTTTCAGTGCACCTCTTGACAAGGACATCTTCCTTCTCTAAACTGTGCATATTTGGGCTGTTTTCTGCTTACTAATAAAATAGACACCTCTACATTAGGATTTTCACAATTCCCTTTTGAAGGAAATCTCCCAAATACCTTAATTTACTATGCTGAGGTTTGAAATGCACAACAGCCTTGAAGTGTGGAAATGACATTATTTTGGGGGAAATTTCAACCAGAAGAGGTGCTTTCAGAGGACTTCAACTGCTAATGATCTTTCAGTCCAGTGCACTGGATAAGATCTAGTGCAAGATATCCCCAAATATGTGGGATAAGGAGGTCAGATTCCCATCACCAGCAGTTTAACTCACAGACTCATCCCCATCACGTTGCTCCTCCAGCATGGCCTGTGTTTGTGCCCGTGTCAGCTTTTTGTGGAGACCAGAGCATGAGTACAGGGTGGGGTTTTGCCCTCCAGAAGTTTCTTAAGAGCAGATACTACAAGGCTATTTTCCACGTTTTAAGAAAACTCAGTTCAATATTTTTCTCTCTGCTGCTTAAAAATAGAGCTGTGCTTTTGCTTTTTGTTTCCTGTATGGGTGATGCAAAATGTTAGCGGCTTAAAATTTCATAGCACCGAGAAGAAGGGAGAATTTGATGGCTTCACAGCAAAATCTAACAGCTGTTCAGGCTCCTGAGCCCTCAGCATGGCTGCACCACATGCCAGAAGCCATGCAGAGATGGTTCCTCATTGGGCTGGTGTGAAGCAAGTTATGGCTTCAGCTCCATCCCTGGAGAAGGTTCTCTCCCTTAAAGAGAGGAGAGCTTCATTGCCACCCTGCTGGTAAAACCCAGGGGCAAACCCAAATGAGAGCTCCATAAGAACTGAAGAACTTTTCCCCTCCTGGGGAAGGTCGAGGTAAGACCTTAAAAAAATGGGGGCAGTCCTGAACCAACACTTTAGGTGAAAAGACAGCTACAGAAACATGCAAATGTTGTCTGGTGGTTTTTGTAAAAAAACGAATATACTGAGGCCAAAGGCTGGAGCTTGGCTGGTTGTTATAGATTTTAGTGGCATCTTTCTGAAATGGGACAATTTGAAACCAAAATGCTTTCTGTCCTTCATTGCCTTTGTTTCTTCAATTTTTTTCAGTGTGCTACACCCCTACCTTACTTTCCCTGCCACATTTCCCTCTCAGCCTATCTCATCAGCCTCTTAATAATGCTTCCTCCTTTACACTTTCAAACTCTCTAGTCACTTTTTATAAAAGGACCTAAATCACAAACATTTCTAATTCCAATATCTTCATGCTTGCATTTCTTAAATATTGCAATAACTCTCCTTTATATTTTTCAATTTTTCCCTTTTTGCATCTCCCCTTATCTAATTCTAGCACTCCTGCTGTTGTTTAGTCTACTCCTATCTACTTTGCAAAACTGCAATATTAAAATGTTGGAGCTGTTTTACATTGGAAAGTTTAGCTTTTCTGTGGCTCCATATATGTGAAACTCCTCTGTGCTGTTCCAGTGGCACAAAATGATGCCAAGTTTCCACAGGGTACTCTTGTTCAGCTGTGCAGAACTGTGCTTGGTGCTGCTAGCCCTGGTCTGGCTGCTCCAGGGCAGGAGGGGTTTTGGGGAATTACTGCTCAGTGTGGGTTTTTTCAGGTCTTGATTTTCTCACCTTCCTTTCTTAGTGTGATCAATCTGTGCACCAGGGTTTTAAAAGCTACTGGAGCACTGGAACATTTCACTGCCTGTCATCTAAAGTCCCTCCCTCATCCTAAAGCTGAGACTGCACTTGAAATCCATAATATCTCCATGCCTTATCTGCTGCTTTGTTCTGTAATGAATCACTGGCAAGGACTGGAAACAAAACAAGTTGAAACTCTTTTCTTTTGAAAGGGGTTAAAATCCTCTTGCGATGTCCCCTTAAGCTAAGATGAGCAGACTGTGGATCCTCCTAGAAATCCACACTGAAGCAGTTCTCAAGCAGTTCCTTAAGGCACAGATCCATCACATTTTCCCTACAAATGTGAAATTCCATTCCATAGCTGGCACCTTCCAGTGTGCTTTTGGGATGTAAATAACAACAATGAACCACAGGATGCTGTACAAAGCTCGGGGAACATCAGGTAAGATGTATGGAACCAGGAAAGGAATTGCCATCAGCCTTTGGTCCTCAGCCTTGTATTATGACTCTTCAGAAACTCCTCCTAAACCTAAATATCTCATTATTTATGATTATATATTTTAATGGACTTCTACCCTTCCCTCCCCTGGGTACAATCTGTGTGGCAAAAAGTACTGTGAGATCTGTTCTGTCCCCCGTGTTTTGCCTCCCAGGGAACTGAAGAACCGTGAGAAGGTCTGATCTGATGTTATTTCAGCCCCACAAATTGCTCCCTGAGTGATTCAAAATGCTTGCAAAAGGAAAAAAAAAAAGTAAACACAAATACCTGGAATGAAAATATAAGTCCCCAGAGCCACACACACACTGCAGTCTGTGAGAGCAGGAAGGACTGACAGCCCAGGCCCTCCTGGGGGTGTACAGTGTCTCTAAAAGCCTCTCTGGGTCATTTGCCCACGTTTAACACCACGCTCAAGGGGAAGTGGAAGGAGTTCTATTGTTCCTTTTCACCAGTTGTACTCATCTGCCTATGGCTCTTCTTCTTCTCTGAGACATCAACAGAGCCTGAACCACACCTCAGACTTCTAAACCAGTGAAGCTCCATGGCTGTCAGCTACAGAGCTGGATGCAGCATTTTCCCTCTCAGCCTTCTGTTCCTCCAGGCTGAAGGAGGGCAGGAATTTCACTGTGTGTGCCCTGAGCCAACAGTGCCTTCCCTTCTAAACACTGGGATCATTGCTGGGACAAGCTACACCTAAACTTGACCCAGCTGCTCCCAACACAGCTGCCTGCCCCTGCCTATCCCACCCCACTCCAGAGAATGCCTCCCCTGCCCCACCCAGGGGTATGACCATGCAGGAGAAGCTGTTTTGTGCAAAACTTGTGTTCCAGCCTCAGGGAACACACCACCACTGTGTCTCCTTCCCCTTGCACTGGACTGGGGCTCCCAGCAGAC
This sequence comes from Rhipidura dahli, assembly GCA_013399225.1. NCBI lineage: Eukaryota > Metazoa > Chordata > Aves > Passeriformes > Rhipiduridae > Rhipidura > Rhipidura dahli. Next base: position 240,266 of record VXAC01002488.1, on the reverse strand, counting down.
ACTGTGGGAACCCATCACAGCTGGTTATGGTGCAGACCAGCATGACTTTTGTTGCTCTGTGTGGGAGGCCACAGGTATTATTTTCTGTGGCTGTGTAAATCACCACACATTAACTATAAACTCTTAGTCATCTGCAAGGGATGTTATGCCCCCTTCATTCATTACCTTATTTTTAGGCTTTATTTTCTTAAATGAACGCATATTTGCTTTTTTTTCCTTTTTTATTTTTTTTGGATGTGAACATGTGAATCACACATTCAGAGAGGATTCAAGAATCCACTGACACAAGAACTCTTGGTTCTAAAGCAAGGAGTATCCAATTGTTATGGAATTGAGGTCTTACACTCTGTGGCACAGCAGATCTCAGGCAGTGAGTGTCCAGTTTAGGATAATACTGAAAAGCCTGACCTTGGTTTTACCCATGCAGCGTCAATGCTTCAGTACAAATCAGGAGTTATTCACAGCGGTGCCCTGGGAGACATGAGATCTACTGGGACTTTTTGGCTGCCAGTGATGCAAAAGGACTCTTTGGGTAGGAAACAGCACGCCTGGACCACTGGGCTGTAGGTCATAATACCCAAGATACTCCTGACATTTTAGCTGTGCCCGTTTGCCCTTACAAATCCTTTAACCTCCTTGTCTCTCAATCCTGCTGTTCATGGCTGTTCACTGGCCTGGGCACAGCTTGGCTGCAGTGATTTTACCATCCATACTGACACAGGTGATCTCTAAAATGAAAAAGTTGATCAGACACAGAAGTGGATCTGGAAGACAACATTCATTTTTGTGGAGGAAAAACCTTTTGGAGAAAGGCTGCAAAGCCGCATCTCATATTCGCAGAGTTTCCAAATAATTTAGGCCCAGATTTTAAGCTCAAGCACATCTGGAACAATTAGTGCTCCAAACATGTGGTACCATGTCCTAGAAGAAAGTCTTTTAAAACTTCATTATTTTAAAAAAACCCCAAGCAGAACCAACCCTCTGGCTTTTCCACAGAAGCAAGGCAGGACTGCTACCAAACTTGGTGCCAACAACTTTGGAAGCCCCCCAAAAAATTACATACTAATGACAAATATCTAACAAATTGAAGAAAACAAGGACTGGGGGAAATGCTGCTGTTCCTTTCCCTGTTCCCTCCTCCTCTTTTCCTGGCCCACCCCTGTCTGAATGACTCCAATAAACCATGAAGAGTAACTTGCCAGCAGCTGGCACATTGGACCTGGCCAGATGCCAGCCATGGGGCTCACACTGGTTTGGAAAGTTGTATTATATATAACATATATATATATATANTGTCTATATATATATATATATATATAAAATACATATGTGTCAGTCTGAATGGCTGAGTGAGCCACTAAAACCAAGATAAGTAAAGGCAGCACTTAGCAAGCACTCTGCATGTTCTCCAGATCCTGTGTCCCCTCCTATGCCAGGCTGACTCCTCTAATGAGGTTCTTATGCAACTTTATTCCAGTTACAGGGAGCCTGAGTCCTTCTTCCAGTCAGCAGGAAATTTTCAGCTGACTATGGAAGCCAGTATTTTGCTATAGATTTGTCAGGCAAAAGAAGCTGCATCATTTGGCTTTCAGTGCCCCAGTCATGAAGATTTCTCTGTGCAATAAGAAATCAATTGGATTTTTCTATGCAATTAGATACAGATATATCTATATTCCTTTTCTTATTTGTGTCTGTGATTCATTCTGTGGAGCATCTCCTTAGTGAGATGACACTTGATGCTTCATGAAAATGGAAAACATTACAGTCTCTGACCCAAAGAAATGCCAAGTGAGATGCTTGTGACCAGTGTTTGAAAGCAGCAATAAGGGCTGAGAAGAAGAAGGTCTCTCTGAACCAGCCGTGTAGTGGTGAGAATCCTTCAGGGAAGAAGAGTCCATCTGGGTCAGAAGTGCTGAGGCTGAGGCAGGTTGGTATCATCATCCAGAGAAGAGCACAACCTGTGTGAAACCCTCTGGCTGCACCCTGCCATCAGGTGTTTCATGGGGAAGCAGGACCCAGACCTTGAGCACTCCATATCTTGGAGTCACACTGACATGAATGCCACTTTTTTGCTTTTCTGACCCAACCAAAGGTCTTTGAGCATCTGCCCTGTGCAGGCATTCAGCCGTGACTGCAAAGAAGACTCTTCAGAAAAACAAAGGACTTAACTTGAGCTGAAAAATGGAGCACAGACTCCAGTTCACAGACTAAACATCACGACCTGTTATTTCTCCTTTTGTTTTAAGACTCACATCAGCGACAGGGAATGGAAAAAACGTGTGAATCGGGTCATTTCCAAGTTATGTGATTCACTCCGATAAGATGTTGCATTTCTTTGTCTCTCTTCAAGGAATCACGTGGAACAAAACCACAACAGGCTGCTGACTTGCTGTGGGGTGGGGGGGGTGGGTGGAGGGAAAGAACAAAAATTGCCTCTTATTTTAGAAAATAATTACCATGCTTATCTTCTTCCAGGTGTCTCCAAGGCCTGTGGAGGTTTGACAGGATTGCCACGAAGGAGAATTTTTGCCCACAGTTCTGCCCCATTATCTCCCTCACACATAATAGAGCTGGAGGCTTGTGGTCGAGTGACCTCAGCATCGTTGCGAAAGCAGTTTGTTTGCATTATTCCCTCCACACGTGATTCCATAAGAAACACCACTCCATGCCTGGTTATTTTTTCTTAACTCTTTCCTCTCAGAGGAAAAGCACTGGATAAACCCTGATATGTGCCCCTCTAGCTGCAGAACCCATGCTAGGCATTTCCTGGCATCTGCCCACAGCAATACCCTCCAGGGTAAGGATTTTTTCCCCAGGAGGGCAGCACTCTTGGAGAGCAGTGCACGGCTGTGCTGTGGTTGGAGTTGTGTGAGGGATCTCTGCTGCTTTTTGTTGGATACACCAAAGACAGCTGCTCCTGCCCTCCAGGATAAAGTGCTGCGCACAGGCAGAGCCCATCACTGACCTCGTGGTGCCTGTTTGCCAGCCCAGAATGCTCTGGCTCCCCTAAAACTGTGTGATGGGCATCTGAGTCCTATGTTAGGGGTGCAGGAAGGGAGCAATAGGGTTTTGGGTGAAACAGATTTTTTCTTTCTCTAGAAAAGCTGAAATCCTGGGACGGCATAAAATGGAGAAGTACTGTTCTCTTTGAACTTCTCTATCAAGTATCTGCTTTCTTCTCACAACACTGCTTTTCCCCTCCTGTTTGAACAGAGGTACTGGGGGAAAGGGCAGTTAGAGGAGAAGTTGTCCTTTCCCTCCCTGGGCACTCTGCTAGTGGGAAAAAACAGCCCAACTAAAGTTTGCCACCATGCCAAGATCTGGATAGAGGGGTGAATAGCTTGTAAAACTGTCTTCTTGAATGTTTGCAAAGCACTTTTTATAGCAAGGGTCTGGTTGTATTACTACAGTACTGATAACAAATACTGTTAATAATGAAAGCAGGAAGAAACTATTTACTGGATGCTGCATGAGGAAGGCGAAGTTGCCTATAGTTGCTTCCAAATATGTGGAGACTGGGACAAGGAACTGTGTGTGCAGGGTGGTGGTCAGAAAAGGTTGCTTCTGAAATCCAAATGAGGATGTATGGGAGCAATCCTTAATGTGTTTGTTCCTGATTTGATGTAAAACCTCTCTCACATGAAGAGACAGAGTCCCATTGCGGGTCTACAGGAGTCCCCAGGCAGCAGGGATGCAGTGAGTGGGTGCAGCCAGGGCAAGGCAGGCTCACATCTGACACTGCAAACAGCACAATGAACCTCCCCTCTGCCATGCAGGGGAGTCTTGCTCAGTGAATTAGGTCTCCCCAGTGTTCTGGAATAAAAATGTTTCCTGAGTGACAGCAGGTTCAGATGGGACACTGCCTGCAGCAAGCAGGTAGAGCCAGTAAAAAGATGGGAGCACACAGTAACTTCCCACTGTGCAGGAGGAAAGTGTTCCTGCCATGTAGGAATGGAGGTGGCCAAATTTCATGACGAGTCTTCATTTAAACACGTTAAAGCTTGTTGGTCAAAACCTGGATGAAGTCCATGTGTTGCAGAGGGATAAACCATCACCTCCTCTAAGATGCACTGCTCATGGTGTGGGTGCTGGGCACACAGAGGGGTCCTGAAGGCCATGAAAGCTCTGCAAGTCACAGGTGCCACCGTGATCTCCACTCCTGAGTCAGGGCCCTTGCTGGCTGCCAAACTGTACGTGGTGATTACACAGCGTGGACACCTCGTCAGCTGCTGTGGCCTTCTGACTCATTCCCACTTAGAATCTAGATGACAGTGTGGTTTGAATTAGCCGTGGGCTGAAGCCAAAATCCTGGGTCTGAACTTCCTCAGATTTTGGGAAGACTCCAGTCTGGATCTGAGCTTAGCACATGGCTGTAAGTTACTCAAAGATTGGAGCCAAACTCGGGAGCAGAATGTTCCCAGACTATGGGGAAGCTCACAGCCCGCCTTTAGTGCTGGGATCATCGGATGAACTACTGCCCTTATGTGGGGATGCTCCTTGTTTTCTTCCATAGCTGGTGCCTTCTTAGCACTGCAATTGTACCATTTCAGTCCTTGCAATGAGATTAAAGAAGAAAAAGAAAAGATATGTTTGTATTTGTTTCAACTGGAAAAACATCTTGCTTTCAATTTGTGTATTGGATAGACAAGAGGCATTTTGGCTTCAGAGCATGACAGTTGTGCATCATTAAAAATTTTTGGGATGGAATTCCCTTGCCCCAGCCATCCATACCACCAGTACCACCAGTGCCTTTCAGTGCAGGAGTTACGAGTGTGGCGAGTGCAGCAAGAGCTCCTCGGGCGTGCGTTACCCCTGAGCTCACTCTCCCAGGAATCCTTAGAGGAAAAGGAAAGGGCTGAAGAGTAATAAAATTCCACTTTCAAGCTGCTCAGAAGACACGGTGTGAACAAACAGCCCCCAGAAAGAGAGATCCTGCAATCTGCTGCCGCGGAGGAGCCGCTGAGGAGCCGCTTCTCGAGTGCCGGGGATCTCAGCGCGCGAGGCGCGGGCAGGGAAGCGGAGCAATCCCGCAGAAGGTGTCCCTGCCAACGTCTGGGAAACGTCGAGCCGCCTGCCACGCTGTGTGAGGGGAATCTCAGCCCCGACAGAAGGCTCCGCCAGCGCAGCGCCGTGTCGTTAGCTCGAGGTTTACACACTTCACTTGACACCTCTCCCTTGTCCTACAGATGTTGCGCTGCATTTCGGATGGAGCCTCCAACAATACAGCTGTTTGAACACATGTGCATTTTCCACTCAACAAACCGCAAGAATAAGGCAGCAGGGTTACAACGTTTGGATCCTAGGGCTAGAATGAGAGAAGCAGGAGAGGTGTTTCTTTGGGAAATCTCCGTAGTTTCTCCTGTAGTTTCTCTCTTTCTGATTTTATTCGCTGGCTGTTCTGCACTCAGGCCATGGGGAAGGTAAGGTCTGATTGATATTGCAAGTGACAACTGAGGCCTTGGCATTGTTTCTTCAGTTCATCTGCAGGAGGTGGTAAGCCCAGAGCATTTTGCTAGTTCTAGAGGAGTAATTTTGCCTTTTATTTGCAAAAATGCACTTTATTCCAATCCCTGTTAAATCCCTGTCACTTGTGAATAAATTGGAGTCTGCCCCGATAAAGGAGTTTAAGGAGGAATTATCAGATATGCTCAGAAGGGAAATATTTTATCATATTCTTTTCTCTTTTGCCACTATAGAATATGAGATGACTACATCTCACCAGGAGTCTCACAAAACCATTGAAAACCTCTTCTTCTATCAATAAAGTACAGAAGTTGAGGAGACTCAAGTGAATGATTTAATAAAATAAAGTGAGTCCCAAAATGGGCTTCTTAAGGACCATGAGGTCTCAGGCATCACTATTCTCTCATTGCCAAGGGCATCTATTGCAGGTACCTTCAATTATTTGACTCCTGATTTACGTCAGTTGGTTTAAGGTGAATTGCACTTCTTTTTCCTCTGATCCAACATCTGTTTTCTTGAAAAACAGATGTGCACAAATCAATCTGATTAATGTGCTTGATTCTGCAATTACTGCAGGATAAATCAGCAGCCCACTAAAATCAACCTGGCATTGAATTCATGCTCCTACACCTTTACCATTCAGCCTGTCTTGACTTAGGTCTTTGCTCTGTGAAGCTTCTTTAGATACAAAAGGACCAGAGTAAAATCCTCAGTGCCAGGACATGGAGCATTTCAGATGATCTGATGTGGAATTATCAATAAAGGGGTTTCAATGAAAAAATTCAACGTCTTTAAAAAGGCTGCATCTTGTCTTGTGTGCTAACAGGTCAGAAAGATCCCTTTTTCACAAAGTTACTCAAGCTTCTTAGATATTAATTGAAGTTGTCAAGGCAAAATAGAAATAGATACATAAATAAAATAGAAACATATCATACATATAGTATAAAAATACAGACTGACTCAAAGGAGATACACCTTTCCTAAAGCAATGAGGGATGCAACTGATTATCTGGTGGAGAATCAATCTCCATGCTCTATCATCACCTGAAGTCCCAGCACAACAAGTTGCTGTTTTCTTTGAAGGTCCTTCTGCTCCAGGAGACGGAGCCAACACAGGAATTAAAATTAAGGAAGTTTTCTTTGGAGATTGGATGATGACTGGCTTTGTTGTCCATGTGAGGGGGAAGGTGAGTAGGATGATCCACATGGATCCTGTGCTGCTCACTTGAGCCTGGTGTAAGGTGCCATCTGCAGAAGGCTTTCACACAGGGGTTGTCAGGGGCCATGCTCTGCACCACTTTAGAGTGGAGCCCATTTTGTACCCCTGCTCTCCATCTCCTGCTGTGGCTGGGAGCTGGGATGCCCTCCCCAGTCCAGGACAGCTGATGGTCACCAGTGACGGTGGCAGTGGCTGCTCGTTGTAGGTCTGGTGCTGGTGCTGATTGCTGGTTGACCTTGACATTTGTATGAGGGGGAGCAATTAATATGAGGGAACAAATGAGACAGAATTTTTCCCTTCATTCATTCTGTCACAGCTGCCCTTCATCTCCTGCAATGTGGGTCCTGCCATCAAAATTCCATCCCAGATCCAAACTTGCATTTTCCCCAAATCTCAGAATGCTTTAAGCTGGAATCCATCACTTTTTTATTTTTTTTTTCCCTAGCTGAAACCTAATAAATGTGCTCTATAAAAAATGAGTTTGGCCAACATCTGGAGGCAGATAAAAATCTTCCAAGCTACTGTTCCACAGTCTTAGGGATCATTAGTACTGCAGAACGTCTATACAGAATATTTATCTTAAGTATGTAATAAAATGAAAGCTACTGTGCCAAATTCAGAACAACCTCTGATGAAAAGAAATGCCTCACATCAACATCAAGCTGGAGCTTTTCTAGTCAGAGAGAATCTTTTCTCTAGCCAAAGCACAGAAACTTGTAGTTACAAAAACTTAACACTAAACACAGGGGGCAAATTTATTATTTTAATTGTGATATTTCATCACTGGTTAGTTTAATGTCTTTTTCCCCCTTTTTCTTTTAATTACCCTCCCCCTCTCCTTGGGATGGTTTATTGCTTGTAAATTATTTGTCACATCGTTGTAATTCTATCCAGATCCTTAACTTTCTAATCATGCATCTTTTATGGGGTCTCTTTTAAAGAAGCACTATAATTACTTGCCAAGGGTCCCTGTAAATTTTATCAGGCTGTAAAATATTATACTTTAATTATTTGAAAAAAAAAAATTGGAAATGTTCCCTCTGAAAGGCTGCATGATCAATATTGCAAGGAGCAAGGCACCTTCTGCAGTCCTGCATTGGTTCCTGCTGTACACCTCAGAAACATTCAAAAATCTTCCACTTCATTCTGTGACATGGAAAAGTATAAATGGAGAAACTGGCCTTTGATTAAGAGAAGAAATTGCTTATTGTATGTTTGAGCTGTTGTAAAATGCACTAAGAAGATGACAAGGAGGCTCTCCCAGCGTTTTTGTAGGAGGCAAAGGGACTTCACTCTCAGCTTAGTGACAGAGCTGTGCAGTTCAGAGCAGTGCAGAAATTCAGAATAAACTGCAGATGCAGAACCTTTCTCATAGGCAGTGAAACATTTTTTTAGAGGAAAAAAATCTCTGTTTCTTTAATGACTTTGAAACTATCATCTCGTTGATTTGCTTAATTTCATTAGTGGTAAATGTAGAAATATACATAATATAATATACATAATATAATAACTTTTCTACAATTATGTCCTGCTACCAGTAGGCATTTGTGACTCATTTCTGTAATCCTTTATTTCACAAATTAGCAGCTTCCATGATGCAGTGTTCTAGAAGAAGTATGGGGAAATTAGGTACTTGACAGTGACCTGAAGTGGTTTCTGGAACAAAGTCTCCCATGCAGTATTCAAAACAAAAACCAAGGTTTGCAGTTAGTTTCAGGCTGGATGTCCATAACATGTGGGATTATATCTTGTACTCCTGACCAGCACTTCAATTAAATGTGCACAGTAGCACATTTCTGGTAAGTTTGCATTTCTTTAGATTGCTGGGCTGAAATATGAGGGAGCTAAATGATTTGGTCAAGGATCACGGTGAGCTGGAAGCAAAGTAAAATATAGATCTCACCTCAGCTCCTGGCTCCTGGGGAGCACCAGGGGAGGGGCTTAAGAGAAATGACATTGCTTTATCTGTGCAATTCCTCTTATCCTATGAGAAGCTCTTATACCCCCCGTCCAGTGGCTTTCTAGGTTTTATCCTGGGAATATCATTATTATTACCCTCTAAACAGCACCAGATAAGATTCACCAGCACTCAGACACCATGACCTGTGAGATCCATGCACGCTGAACAGACAGTCCTGCTCTTTCCCAGGTTTTCTCTAAATAATGACTAAAAGTACTTTTCCTGAAGCTGTTTCTGCAAAAGCACAGCTCTGCTAGTAAATTGTCCATGTTCTGCACAGCAGCAGATTTCGCAGCAGGCTTTGGCCTGGGTGTCAGTGGTGCTGGCAAACATCCCATTTTAATGTGGAGAGTCCCCTGTGCATCATCCCACCTGTACAGGTAACACACTCTCTGCACAGATCTGTCATGGATGAGCTCCTGCAGTGGCCAGTGCACTGTGTCACAGCACAGCATCCAGGAGATCAAACACTAAATATCTTTCATTCACGACTCGGGCCAAGTCCAGCAATGATTTTTAACGATTGTTCGTGAATGACACAGACCTTGATATTTGTTTACAGTGGTTGCTGACCATCAGAAACCATTCAATCTCTTTCAAGCCACACACAAGTAAATACAAAGCTGGCTCAAGCTACTGTATGTTGTTGCTATTTTTAATAGCTGGATGCTGGCAGAAGGCAGTGGTAAGAGTGTTTAAACATGGATATAGCTATGGATAGTTCAATTATTCATTTCAAGCCAGAGGTTCAACTGAAGTAACCTTTCTACCTGTAGGCAGGTTGTCCATGAAGAGGTCTGTGTTTGTTTCCTATCCATTCCATACTGATATAGGTGAATAAAGACACTGTAAAGCCTGAGAAGCATAAAATATATCCGCTAGCAATTAACAAGACGCTGCAGATGTTTGAAAATCAGTATAAAACTGATTTCCACAGCCTGACATCTGGTCCTACAAGGGTCCCTGGGGACTTCTCTGCTGTTGTGTTAGCTCGGGGGTCAGGTTCGTGCTCCAAGACAGCTCCCCAAACCCTTCAGCTGTTTACCTTGCTGCTGTGAAAGTTTACACCCTGACTCACTTCTGCAGGGAGCCAACTGTCTCCTCAGTTGGAAACTCAAGCACCAGGTTTTCAGTCCTTCAGAGGTGGCCCTTCAGGCAGGGAGAGTGCCACAAGCTGAACGGAAACATGTTTCAATATGGAGATTTAAAAAACTGCGGGAAAGAAAGTTAAAGAAAGACGCCATACACAGAGTTATTCTGCATCCCAAAGGACAGGGAGCAAATGATGGAAATAAGTTGCTCGGTGGAGCCTGCAAAGGTGCCACTGCCTGTAACCAGCATCACCCCTTTTTCCCAGTTAACACCAGCCACTTCACGGCCACTTCTGCACGGCTTTTTTATTCCCCACCCAAAACAACCGCTTCCCTTTGATTCCGCCCAGCCGGGGCCGGCAGTTATTCCCTAGCCTGCATTTCTGCTCCCCTCCTTGCCCGGGTTTCTCCGGAGCACCCCGGACCGCCCTCTCCGGCGCCGCTCGCAGGGACGCTGCCGCAGCGCGGGGCTCGGAGCGCTGCTCCAGGCGGGGCTCGGGGAGCGCATCCCGCCGGGACACAGCGCCAGGGATGCTGCGGGCCACGCAGCCACTGGAAAGCGAACAGGCTCCCAGCTCGCGGGGTACAAGGCGTCCTGCGGGCTGGCTGGCAGCTACAAATCAGCTCCGCCGAACGGCACGGGAGGGAGGCACTTCTGGCATGTAAACTTTGCAGCCAGGGATTTAGGGACTCGCTCCTTTCCCCTGGCGTGCAGGTGGTATCTGTCACAGCCAACGTCTTCTTTGGAGGAAACAGGGGAAAGGACTTAAGTAAAGGAGCAGAAATGAACTGATTTAGGTACAGGTTTTTTGCTGATTTATGGCTTGCACGTTTCGACAGCTACTTTGTAAATGGTTCACAAACTGTAATAGTTTCTGGGAGTTAAATGATCAGTATCTATAATACTGAGAAATGACAGTAAAATAAAGCATGTCCTCAAATTGTATTGCTATAGGCACACAAAATGGAGCCTTACAAGATACAGATTAGTAAAAAAGCTCCAACTGCCTCTTCCCCTTTTTCCCCATGCATGACTATAAAAGCATCTTAACTTCTGTTCTAAAAAGAACTGTACCCTACAGTGTCCCCTGTATTAGATCTCCTCTACAGAATAAAGATCCTTTTTTTTTTTCAATATAGTAATATAAAAAAACCCCTAACAATTAAAGACAAAAAAAAAAAAAAATGGGCAATTTACACTGGACTGAACACCAACAGATTTTCTTAACAGTGATGACCTAACATGTGTTTTGAAGCTGCCAGGGCCAGGGTCACAGTCCCCCATATGTCACCTCAGCCTGATGTACAGCATTCAGAAACACCAAGTGCACAGCCCGAGCATGTGGAATTATTACATGTAATCACAAAATGCTAATTGGTTACTAAGGCAAGCTGTATCAGATGAAATGGAAAACAAACCAGAAGCTGTTTCTCCAAGGCTTTTAAAGATAAAAGCATGGCTAAGCTTGGGTAGTTAGAACCAATAACACTCAGATATTCTCTTTGATCCCATATTCCTGCCTGTCCATTATGAAACCATCAATATCGTGTGAAGGTTGGAGGGAAGGTGTAGATTCTCTGAGGATTGGCCAAATGCTACCTTTGCATCTCTCTCAGCTCCTCTCTCCTATATTTATCTTCTGCAGTGATTCTGATACCATAAAGAGGGGCAGCTCACATCAAACCCAAGGCAGGGAGGGGAAAAGTAATGAGATGTTTGGTAGGGAGGACACTGCTACGGGTCTGGGCCAGACTTCCCGGCCGGGGGTTTCCTGGAACACTGCTCCTCTAAGTACTGTATTTGCCTCAGGCAACTTCCCTCCACATAATGGTAAAGAGAAACACTAAATCAACCTATACACACACTGACTGAGAATTCAGTGAATGCAAAAGTCATTCCAGCTCTGGGCCTCTAACTGTAGAGAAGTTATTGGGAGGACAAGGCACTGACACAACAGCAATGAGGTCTCCCACCATCTGTCCTTGGCCCCCTGGAATAGGTGGGAGCTTCATTTGTCTGGGGAGGTGAGCACTGTACATGTGTGTAGATTGTTTCCTTAGATATCTTTCCGTTTCAAAAGTTTAAGAAAATATCAGGAATGCCTGGCAAATGATTCACATAAAAAGGTTGTCACAAGATTATCTGCCAGGCTAGGGGGATGGAGGAGGTAACAGCCCACAGGAGATGTGCAATTAGTCCATAATTAGAAGTTCTAAATGCAACAAAAACTCTGAAAATTTGTTGGAAACATGAGACTGTGGATGAAAAATCTGTGGATGGAGTTCAGAATTCTTTTTACCAGATCCTAAGATCAATGAGCTGAGGCAATAAGCTGACAGAAGTGCATCTAATTTACATGATGTCATTGAGTCCTTCTGCCTCTCTGAAAACAGTAGAGTTTGTGCCATGGAGAGGCTGCAGCATCTCCCAGCTTCCACAGTGCCAGCACTGCCTTTTTTAGGACAAGGAAGCCCCTATGTGAAAACAATGATGTGTAGAGGAAAATGGCATAGATGGTCAGAGTCCCACAAAAGAACTCACAGTGTCCTGTTCCCAACTTCCAGGGCAAGCCTGGCCTCAGGAATGAGATGCCAAGGCTCATGTGGCTCATACGCCTGGCAGCAGGCAGTGGCTGTTCTGGGGTCCCACAAACTCTGAGGGGACTCTGCTCCCAGGCAGGCCAGAGCTGTCATAGCCACTGGAAGGGCTGATTCCCCAAGGAGCAGCCCCTTGGTGGTGCAAACGGAGCTCTGGAGCTGCGGAGGAGCAGAGCCGAGTGTGCTGTTGCCATAGCAGGGGAAGGGGGATCTATGGAAACCCCTGAAAGGGCATCACTCCAGGCAGTCTCCAAACAGCAGGACCACAGACAGTACCAGGGCACTTACAAGGCACGCTGTGAAGCCAGGATAATTTCAATCCATTTAGCAAAGTGCTTCCAGTCCTCGTTTCAGAGCAGGTTAAAGGAAAATAGAGTAAGTATCGAACAAACAGAGTTAATCTGTACCTACAGCACTTTACTCAAGAAAAAACTAAAACTGTCTGGCTGTTGCCTGCTCTTGGTTTGTTATTTTCCTCTCAGGCAAAATGCCTTTTTCTTTCTTTCTTTCTTTTCTTTTTTTTTTTTTTAATTTTTTTTATTCTTGTTTGTTTGTTTGAAAGACTGCTGCTGTGTGATGGTGAGCTGCTCTTACACAGACTCACTAACCCAAAAGGCACAGGTGAAAATCATGGGGTAGTCAATACCTTATGGCAATGGCAGACACTTTGGTAACATGATATATATCTGTGAGTAATCACATGTTTTCCTCCTCACTTAGGGTGGAAAAGTGCCCTTGAAAATTGCTTACTCTCCCACTAAAACATACAGGATTTGTACTCTAAGGGACAACACAGAAGTCCAATGAATCACTGAAATCAAGAAAAAAAACGAGTAAGGTTCTTTGAATTTGTCCTTTCAGAAACAGAGATTGAAGACCGAGTTCCCAATCTTTTTCTTGGTGTTGCATTATGCTGTGTCCTTGGAAATATCAACAAGTCTGCTAAATTTGTTCTTGAGATCTGCAAACAGGGATGAATTTTACTTTTGACCCTCATACATTTGCCAATCTGTTTTTGTCTTCAGCCACTTACATTATCACAGTAGTCAAAAGCATTATAACATATCTGACCAGAAATGTTCTGCTGAACACATCATGAAGGGACCCCAATTGCTTGCAAAGATGGCAAACCCTTTGTTTTCTCAAGAAAGTGCTCATTGCTCATTTTCCAGGCATTTTGGGACAAGATCATCTTTCATGTTCTCTTTCCTGGGGAAATCCTCACTGGATATAAATAACTCAAAAGCACTCAAGTGACTTCCAGTAGTCTTAGTGAAGGTATTGCTCTGGTGTAGAAGCCTAACTGGTTATGCAAGTTCTGCTGGGGTAATTTCAAATTGCCTGCTAGAGGCACTTCTCATCCACTGCTATCTCCAAGGGTGTTTGAGATCATGGAAGAATTACTGTGTTTCAAGGCAAAGAGGGGTCATTTTGATCACAGATTTTGGATTCTTACTTTTTAATCGTCCTAAACCCACAGTCCATGTAGGCTAAGCAGTTGAGAGCAGGACACTGTGGTTGAGAGTGTGTGGAGAAATACTCGCCTGGCATCAGGTAACCTCAGCTTGATCAGCTCAGAGTCTCCAGCATATTTGCAGAGCAAGTCTTAAACTTCTTAATCAAGAGGGAAGGTGCTTTAAAAGTGCCCTGCCCTCGTGTTTGTCCCAGTGTATAACACAGCTCTCTACAGGTCACAGCCTTTTGTTTTTTGGGTGGCTGTTTTTGCTTTGTCCCAGAACCAAATAGGAGAGGAGGCAGCAGAAGACCTGTCTCGGTCCACAGTGAAGGTGCAAGGGCTGTAAGGTCCTCCTGAGGGGACCCAGAGGAGTTCAGGCAGGGTTATAGTTAAGGGTGACTGGGTGTTAGGTGAGCATTAGGTGAGCCTTGTAGAGATCTAATAGGGTGAGCAAGCTCAGAGCCAAAAGTCTGAAAATTAGGGATGCTTTTGCTTTGAAATTAGCCAGGGGGAAGATTAAATCCTCTGGGAGTAGCAGTCCAGGTTGGACAGAGGCTTTGTTCTCTAAACTGTGTTCTCAAAACTCTGATGAATAATTTTCTTTTTTTTTTTTTTGAGGGAGGAAAGACCTTGGACTCCATTCAATGGGATCTTGGCTCTTAGGTCACCTGCAGCTGAGATGGTCACTAGTGGATATTTGCACCATACAACTGGAGAAATGACTGCCTTGTCCTGTTATTCTGGACAATCAGTGTCTCCAGGCAAACTTTAATGGAATTAATTATCAGAAAATAGAATGCAAACTGCAGTAAGGCCAGCTACACAGAGTTTCTCTTTCTATTAACTTGAATATTCTGCAGCTATTTAGATCAATAAAGAGAAAATGTAAAACACATGCTTTTTGCAAATGTTGCTGAATCAAAAAAACCCTTCTACATCTATTTCAGGCTTGTGTGTGAAATACATCAGAAGACATCAGACACAATCTCCAAATTTTGTGAATGTTATCCAGTATTTCAAGTGATCTAGAGGGACTCCAAGGGCAGCTTTCAAGAACATCCAGGCCCCTGAGCAGCATCAAGCTAAGAAATGATCTTTTTTTTTTTTTTTTTGTAGGGATGAATTTCTCAAGCTGGCCAAAAATGAAGATGCAATCCCAGACTGGAGGGAAAGCTCTCCCTCTCTCTCTCTTCCCTCCCCATTTCTCCAGAGCAAAGATTTGAAAATTGCACTTGGAAGGCATTCAATCAAGCAGACGGTCAGCTGTGCTCACATACATTTGGATCAGGTTTTTAGAGCCATGCCAGAATGTACCTTATGCAAAATTAGTAAAAACAATAACACCAGAGCAGAGGAATAACACAGCAAACCATACAGACACGTCAGGCTCAACCAGCCATTAGGTGAAAGGCCAACATCATTTAGCAACTCACAAGTTCATAAATGGTAGATTTACAGAAATTTAATCCCCTTCTACTCATCGGGGGATTTCACTAGAGACCAGAAATAGCTAATTGGGAATAGGAGCAATGTATTTCAAAACAATGAAACACACTTCAGAAAAAGCCTTTGAATCCTTCAAAAAGTAAAAGCACTAATTAAAAAAAGATGTTTTTCTAAGAAGCAGCCACAGGTTTACAGGGTGGGAATTGGCTAACTTCTGAGAGTCTGTGCTGTGTGTCTGGCCATTGGTTGGCAAATGCAGACCTTTACACCATAAAAACTGTTTCAGTAACACTTTGAAATACTTGCCCAATCATGTTGAGTTCACTTGGGATTCATTATAATATCATTAGATGGGATTATATCATTTGGTTTAATGTCAATTGCATTTCCATATTGTGTCCAGTGGTTTTATGATGTGGACAAATATTCCACCAAGGACTAGGTTGAGACCATCACATTTAAATTCTTTTCCTTAGTCACAGCTGGCAGAAATCCTCATCTCAAGACATCCAGGCTGCAAAACCTTCCTTGGAAGCAAAGGGGAGATCAAACACAGTTTTTATGCTGTTCTGACAGCTGCTCCAGTGGTGCTTTTGTTCTAAAGTTTGCTGAACCCACCTTAGTTCTTGAGTAAAATACAAAATGCATTGCCTGTGTCTCCTTTCATCCTGACTCTAGAAAGACCACAATGAACTGGGGATTTGAGATTTTCTGATTGCTGGTGGCCAGTCTGAGTGGGAGCAGGAGCTCAGACACCTCAGCCTCCTCAGCTGGGACCACACAACACTGACAGGCACCTAAACTACCAGGAAAGCTTGTAATGAGCTGAACACTCACAGTTAAATGTCTGATCACATCTGCTTTCACATCCAAAACATTCAATGCTCCAGCAGTAATAAAGCTCTAGAGAAATGAAATCATCATAAGTAGCAGCAAGAAGGATGTCAGACTTGCTGGAGCACAAGGTTGAATTCCTTTTCCAGTATGGTCCTCATATCACTGTTTTGGGACAATGGGTGAATAACCCCTCTGATACAGGGAACAAGCAGAACTCAGATGCATTGCAGTGCATAATACATTTTCAACAAGAGTTGTGTTGCTATCACCTCTAAGAGAAATTAAATAGATGTGCTAACGGCCTAGGTAACAGGAACACAGGTTTCTCTGTGGAGAAAGAGGTGTTGCTTTCTAACAGACTTAGATCCCTGCTGGAGAAAAAGTGGATTCTGTTACATAAAGCTGTCTGGAAGTATTTTGAGGACAGCACATGGCAAAGCACAGAAAACATCTAAGGAAATAAAAAAAACCAGGCACATGTTAAAAGTACCAAAGCTTCATGTTAACAGTGATGACCATAATAATAGAAATAATGTGTCAAGGTACTATTCAGACAAAGATTCAGCTCAAAAATGCATGTGGTGAAAGATCTGTTTTGCTTGTCTAACAACAGAGCACATGTTCCTGAAGCATTTGTTCCTGATTACAAAATAATATACATCGTTAGAAAGCCAGGTGTTAGAAATCCCTAGGTCTTGTCCAGAGTTGGTTGGTTTGTAAAAATTGACCAAGATCCTCTGATTTCAGTGCATGTACCAGTGTGTCTGTGGGGAACCCTCTGCCCCTTATAGCCCTCACCCGGGCACAGCTTAAGCAGGGAGCACGAAGTCCCTGACTCCTCCCACCCTGGGGGACAGAAGAAGGCAGAAATTCCCCACAGTGGAAACTTTCCCCTGTGCAAAAGCTGGATGGAGCAAGAGGGTGGTGGAGTCTTACTGCAAACCTTGGAGAAATGTGATATTTTCAAGGCCTCTTCCTGCCTATCAAATTTGACTGGCTCAAAGGCAGAGAGAATAAAGTGAAATTGTTGGTGACAAGCACTCAATCCCTTGCAACATCCACAGAAGGCTTATTTCCAGAAACACAGAATCTTGTTTTTCACGAGGCACAGACCAGAACGGAGGAAGGTGTTCAGAACAGTCACAGCTCTGTTGGACGTGCAAGAAGCTTCACAGAGAGTCCTCTGCCCATGCTGTGGAGAGCCCAGGGAAGCTGTGGAGAGGTTTCTCTCAGCAGGAACCTGGCCTATGATGCTGTTTCTAGTGGAGAGTCTCAATGAGTCTGTAGGGAGGCTTAAGCCTCTTTCTAGGCATCAACCAACATTTGGCCTGGGGAGAGCAAATGAATCACATCTGCACAGCTCCTTGGCAAACAAAAGCCCCATAAAATTCTGCTTTCTTGTACTCAGGAGTTTCTGAGGAAGATATATTTTCATGAGAATTTACAATTTTTTGCCCTCAAGAGAAACTTCACCATTTCCCCTAATCAAAAGTGGTGTCATTTTTACCACTTAACATCTCACTTCTTCCCATCTGTCCAAAACCACTCCAGTGAGACATGGGCTTGGAAGAACTTGCAAGCTTTGGAGGGCCAAATCCAGCGCACTGACTCAGTTCCTTTCATGGCTCTAGGCAGTGGGCTTACCTATAAATACATATCCCTGTGTGGATGTAACCCCAGCAGGTTCAGTTCCTGGCAGATGCGGAGCAGAAGCCAAGAGGCAGAGCAGAGTTAAACCACACTCTCTCCTGGAATGGTTAAACAGGACTGCAGCTCAGTCTGCAGCGGTGCCTGAGCAGCACTGAGCACAGGTCTGGTTTGGGCAGGCACAGAGCCATGGGCTGTCCTGTGACCCAGCTACTGGAAGTGATGGATGTGCTCGGGAAAGACCTCAGCTGCCTGCGTGGGCAGCGTGGAGGAGGCTCCCGTGCAGGTTTCCCAGCACTGCTGGGCTCTGTGCGCCAGGTTAGCACCGGATTGCACGGACATGGTCTGCTCTGTTCTGCACTCTGGTCCACCCAAAGTCAGATTTCCAAATCTCCAGTGCACATGCCCATGTAACCTTGTATAACCTCGTGTATAACCACATGGAGAAGCAGCTCTTGGGTCTATTTAAGTCATGTTTAGCCTGTAGGTCTGGTGACCATGGGAAGCTCCAAATTGCTCTGGAGAAGAGCTAGTTGACATTTACCATTAGGTGTATTTTTCTATCATTAAAATGGAAGGAAACCTCAAGGAAAAATGTCAGGTTTTTAATTACGTCCAAAGAAATAAACCCCTGGTAATTGAAAACCTTCAGTTCACAGTAGCCAACAGGGGAAACATTTCTCTAACAACCAAAAAAAGTGAAAGTCTCCAGTCTGTCATGCAGATATTTCCTGCAAGGTTCAGCTGTATAGCTTCCATGGTTGCTGAAAACTGGGGGAAAAAAATCAATGGATTTTTCTTCTTGCAATAAAAATATTTTTAGTCTGTGCACACTCGACAGTTTTGCAGAGGGGGAGTATTTTCCTGCCCTCTTCTGTGTCCATCATTACAGCAGTAAAACACAGATTTTTCTTCTCCCCCAGTGTTTTGGTTATGCCTTTGTCCCTTCACCTTAGGACTTCAGTTGCAACTTCTGATTCTGAACTCACACAGAATGGATCTGGGGACTAGGGAGACCTTTTATTCCAAAGCAGGCTGCCAGCAAGCTTGCCAGCAAAAGGGTTATCAGTGGAAATGAGTCTTGCAGAGCCATAAATTCCAGCAGGTTGTGAGAGAGGTGTGTCATCTTTTTTGTTTGTTTACTTGTTTACGTGTTTTTTTTCCCCCGAGGATAAAACCCAGTAATAATTAATGCTGTTGTTTAACATGCTCCTTCTGAAGAACAAACCTTCTTCCACTGCCTTCCCTTTCTTGTGCTGCTTCTGAGAAGTGCTGGATGAAAACAAAGCTGCATTTTCCAAAACCACATTCCGTGTGGCCATGTATGTTTGTGCTTGGTTTAAAAATATCTCTACACTTCTAGACACGTTCAGCTCCTGCCTTTTCCAGAGAAGATCTCCAGTTGAGTGCTGGCCCACATCAAGGTGATCTGGACGTCAGTGCACACTGGTGGACATGGGAAAGAGTCATGCTGAAAAGGAGGAGGGAGATGTGTTCTCATGGACATAGAGACATCTGCATACTGGTGCTGCCAGGGTGGCATTTAAAAGCAAAGGAACAGGACAGCACACTGCAGTTGGCATATTTAATGTAGGGATGGTGTGTTTTAGTTTCTCTTTCAACAGTTTCTCCAGAAGACAGAACTTCCACAACACGGAGCTGAGGGCCAAGAAATGTCAGTTTAATTTGGTCTCTGATACTCAATCAGTGCATGGCCTCAGGCAAGTGACTTATCTTTCCTCTATCTAAACGTCTACATCAGTGAAACAGAGGCGAAAGTACTTTCCACAGGAGTGTCTGTGAGTTTAGCATAACTCACTAGCGTCTGCTTGGAGCTTTTAAATCCTGCAGCAGAAAATCCTCTGCAGACTCCAGAGGTTAATGCACCGTGGGGGTGATGGTCAGGAAGAACCCGAGCCTGGCACCCCCTCTTTGTGCTCAGGGTGATACGGGCACGGGCAGGGGCGGGCGCGACCCCATCGCTGCGATTAGAGGATGCTCCCACTGCATGAGGCTGGGGCTGGAAGGATGCCAGCAGTGCCTTGCTGAGAAACAAACAACCAATGTATCAGCCCTGATCACTGCATTCAGCTAATGAAAATGTATGTAATTGATATTTTATAACTATATGGAGAAAGGATTTTTTTTAGGGCTTTAATGGTATCGATTGACGGAAGAAAGCCAGATAGATGCCTCTAAGCTGCAGGCTATAGGGCTAAAGTGCCTTTGAGTCAGGAAATGTATACTTGTTTAAAATTCACTTCAAATTTTCACATCATTTGCAGCTTTTAATGGCATTTTTGGACCCTGGCAATTAATCATGTAGCCACTTGAGTCAACTGATTGTCTCATTTCTGATCAATTATTGTTGTCAACCCCTATATTCTGCATACTGACTTGTACTATGATCTGAAAGAGAGAGATATCCTTTGGGATATGTTTCGGGATGCTCTCCTTGCATGTGGTCTCTGACAGAACTTTGGTCCATGTTCTTTTCTGAGAGTTATCATCGTTCATTTCACATGGAGCTGCTTGGAGTGGCCCAGTGGAGACAATCCTGCTGCTCTAAAACATGTGCAGGTACTGTTGATGACTATTGCCCTGAGATTGCCTTTTGCTTTTTGCTGGTACAGCCCTTGAAAAGAGAGTCAAGGGACTTGATCTTGGACTCCTCGTCACGACACAATTCATTGTTATTTAGGTTTTCTCATATCCAGCTGTGATTGCACGGGCAGTCTTTTTGGCCACGGCATCACACTGGACCAAGCAACATGTAGAAATAAGAGTTATTTTTTTCCCTATAAAACAGGAAGATTAAAGAGCAGGGGATCTGCAACAGCTGGCTCCTTCTGCAGAGAAAAAAGGAGAACCTGGGTTCCCCATGCAGGCAGCTCCAACATGCAACCCAAATCTAGATGAGACTGGATGAAAAGGGAATGAGCACAATAAGCCTGTTTCAGCAAAGGCATGGGCTGGAAAAGCTGGTGAGAAGGTTTAGATGAAGCCCAGCAGCACTGGCTTAGCTTTAATGCCCAACTTTGGTTTGGTCATTGTAAATAGAAATTTGTTCTGTTGTGAGATGGAAAAGTGGATCCAGCAGTAGACACTGCAGGTCCACAGTAGCACAAGAGGCTTTGTGATTGTTTGTGTTATCTTCTTTTCTTATCTTTCTTTCTTTCTTTTTTTTCTATTGGTTGGGGGTTTTTTGTTTGTTTTGTTCTTGAGAATTTTATCTGTTGCTCATCTTGAGATATTTCAAAAGTGAACTTGATGTCCTTCCCTTTTTCTCTTTTTCACTCTCACTCATTGGAGCAAAACACGAAAGAGCCACATGCAAAGCATTAAACCAAAAGAAAATAAAACCAGCAAAACACAAGTAAAAAGAAGAGAACCTGACATTTCCTGATCTTCCTCTCCATGCACCCACTCACAGAGAATAATTTGGCACATACACACGAAAGGGACTCAATATGAATGCAATGTGAGATTTCATTTTCAGCTCTTGCAAAATGACATGGTCACACTGAGAGAGAAAAGGAATGTGCTGGATATGAGAGGAAAGTGCAGAGTCATTCTTTCTCTTCTTGTGGTCAACGTGTCACACCTTGGTTGTAGTCATGCTTGGGACACTTTGCTGGGGAAAGAAAATTAAGAAAATATTATTTGTTTGAGTGTTATTGGTAAAACTCTACTGTCACTTCATGCAAGACTGTTGTGTCAATAACATCAGGTCTTAGAGAGTTGCCCCTAAACTATAACTTTTAAAGTGCTACTGTTGTATTCTCTTCCACAACTTCAGTTTCCAGTTTCCCTAACTTTAATTCTACTTAATTCATTTGTAAGAGCTGGCTTAGACAATTCAACATTACACAACAACATTTATTGAAAGCTGTGGTAATTTCTTTGGGTGAAATTCTAGCCCAGTGAAGTCATTGGCAAAACTCCTGCAGCTTCAAGGTTTCAACTCAAGGCATCTTAGTGCCATGAATTATTTGTACTCTGGATGTCTTTTGAAGCTTTGATTACAGTAAGTAAAAAATATTGGGTTTGTCTGTTTGGTCATTAGGAGGGAATAAGCAACAGCTTCAAGTTTTAAAAGTTATCCAGAGAATTACAGGGTTTGGTATTTCTGCTGTCCCTACAGATCTCAATCCCAAATCAGTTCTTAAAAATTTTTGGGACTATGCTGTGAACAGTGGAGGATTTAGAAATGGACCCACGCTCTCTGTGATAGCCACAATTTAGCTCATGAGTGTGCTAATGATGCCTGAAACACAAACCAGAGTTCTCCAGTGTTTCCTTGATTTTGCAGGACTAGCCATAAAATAGCCTTCCCATATTTATGGAGTCTTAGCTGAAGCTCACAGAAATAAGTAGGAAGCTTCGCTCTTGATGTCAATAATCTTTTGACCCACAAAAACCCGATTCCCTTATTTGAATTGATATGATTCCACTATGTGATATATAAGTATTTGTAACACTAGATCAGAATGCACCATAGATAAATTGCAAATGTGCTTATTTAATCCATAGCACAGATGAGGATTAATCTATTTTCCCCCCAAATAATTTATTCAAGCAAAACCCCCAGGGCCTGCACTTACTGGGGTTCTTAGAGTAATCTCTTTCTGGCCTTAGAAATACAACCTCAAATATTATTTATACACACTTAATGTCCCCACCACCCCTCCAATGCATTCTTCTTGAGTTTGCTGCACTACCAGATAAGGAGAGAAAGTGAATCATCCTTGAGAAGCTGCAGATGTCTTATTCAGGCTCTGAAGATTCTTGGTCGTTCTGTTTAGCAACAGCAACTTTCTCAGTGATCAGGTTCGAGTTTTTTTTCCCTAAGTAGTCAAGATGGGACCATAGCTGACAATAATACTGACAAGCAGCAACTGTGTTATTTGCCCATGTCACACAACTCAGAAGCAAGAGTCATGAAGACATCTAGAAATGGATATATCTTTCCATTTTCTCACAAAACTGCTTTTTTTCTAATGAGAAATTTCCCCTCTCATATCAGTGAAAAATCTGATTTTCCAGAGTTTGGGGGGAACTCCAGATTGACTTTGGGCATGAAGTAAATCATCCAATATCACTCTCAAGAACTGATCACCTGTGAGGGGCCAAGATCTCATCACTGGCTTGGAGAAAGGAGCAATTGATATGAGGCAGAAGCACTCCTTAAGTATGTTGTACAATTTTTGTGTTCATTAAGATGTTTCAGATACAAATCAACCCTCTTTGTTCAATATTTATCTTTTCATCTGCCCTGACCTGGGAACTGGGAGCACTTTGAGAAGTTAATTGAAAGCTTGCTTTGTTTCATTTTAGCGTTCAGGTCTAAAACTTCACTTTCAGTAATGGCACTGAGAACACTTTTGTCCTGTCTGCAATAGCTCAGAAACCTTTTCCAGCAACAACTGGGAATTCGTTATTGATCACCATTGTCTAATGCCAGGAATTCTCCACTGAGATGATTTTTATTATTGAATGACAACAGGAACCCCCGACCCAGGAAAGTGATTATTTCCCTCACGTTTCTATTGCCAGAATCTGCTCAATCATCACACGCTCTACTTGTGATTCCTACGTTGTCTGTCTGAGACCAGATGGATTTTTTTTGGATTTTATTCCATCCTTCATCACTCAGCTGTGGTACCAAGAGGGCCTGAGATCTGTGCAAGGATTTCAGAGATCTGCACTCAGACTCTAAGCTGTGTGAGTTTCTTTTGCAGCTTTTGGGAAATATTTGTGCTTAAACTGAGATCTCTGGAAATGGACAAAAACATTGATGTTCTTTTGCTATTAATTTGGTTCATAGGAATATTTTTTTTTGAGCAGGGATTGTTGCCTATATGATTTATACATAGCATTTTGTACAGCAGTGTCCATGTCTGCTGGCAGAATCAAAGATTTAACAGGGACTTATTAATTAAAAAAAATTAAATTGCAAATTGACTTCGGTATTTTGACTGAAGCTTTAAAACCACAGAGTGAGTAACATGGAGGGATTTGACACAAAGAAAGTGATAGAATATATTCTGAGAGGCATAATTAAATGTCTATTTTAGGTCATTTATAAAGGTGGGAATTCACGAAGGAACTGATAAATACTGGTTTCTCAGTAGTT
Organism: Rhipidura dahli; assembly: GCA_013399225.1. Classification (NCBI taxonomy): domain Eukaryota; kingdom Metazoa; phylum Chordata; class Aves; order Passeriformes; family Rhipiduridae; genus Rhipidura; species Rhipidura dahli. Next base: position 216,413 of record VXAC01002488.1, on the reverse strand, counting down.
CCATGTTAATATTTCCTTGGAATACAATGTACTTAAATAGCTCCATTCTATCCCTCATTAGCACAGACCTCTCTACTTCACAACAGTACTTCCCATAAGACTTTTGTTTCAAAGGACAGAATAGAAAAACAACAAAACCTTCAGGAACTGACAAGAGCCTGTCTCCCAAAGCAAGGAATGGAAAACTCAGCCAAGCATGAAGTCTAGATAAAAACACAGCTTCCAAAGAAGGGATGAATCCCCATATTTTGCACGGAGTGCAAGATGTGGGAATGGTTATTTTGAGACTAGCCTAGGTGATAGTGGTGATATTAATAAAGTTATTTATAAATGTTGACTGGTGTGTGCACCACCAGTTCTGATATCACACTCGTAAGTTCAAAACTCAGGGGTTAAATTGCCCCTGAAATCAGGACACATATTCCACGAGTTCTGAAATAAACGCATAAAAATGAGGAAACACCAGTGTTTTGGTGCTGTGCTTCTGGCTTGCTTTAGAGATTTTGATCCTTTCCTGTTACATTCTTGAATTCTTCTCCACAAGCCCAAGGACATCACACTCAGTTTTTGTGTGGGGTTTTGTGGGGTCCCAGCAATGGAGCCTTGGGAAATGCGCTGCTCATGGCAAAACTTGGCAACACCTTTGATTCGTTCTCCACAGCAATACTGGGAGCTTCAAAGAGTCCTCACCCTTAGTGCTCTGTCTTTTACTTGGTTCTTGTCTAAGGATTTAAAACTAAAATATTCCATGGAAATGTTTTATTCATTTCAGTCCAGCAAATATTGAGATTTTTTTTAATCCTTAATTAATCTAAATCTTTACATGTCTTAATATAATGAAAAACTAAAAATAACACCCTAAACACTCTCACCCTGCTCCAGGCAGGTTTTTTTTTACATCTTTTTTTCTTTCTTTTTTTTTTTTTTAAGGGGGGTTAATTTTAGACTTGGCATCTTTGCCCCATGAACTTCCCACATGTGGTTAAAGCTACAAGCCAGGTCCTGCCACCAGCCATATTTACCAGAAACAGCAGCAGAAATTTCCAGCAGAACAGTAAAGGGGCTGCAGTTCCTGTTGTTCTGCCAGTATATTTAATCTAAAAATATTATTCATCTTGCCAGCCACTTTAATGCAATTGGGGAATGGCAGAGCTGGGAAGAAAAGCTCTTTGTTAAAAAATTTCAGCTCAGAAGTCACTCTGTTTTCTCCTATATTGTCTGCTGCTCCTTTTTTTTCCTCTTTCTTTCTGCATGGCCTCCTTTGCTGTTTACCCGATCTGCTTGTCAGGCTTCTCCCAGTTGTATTAATTATCATTCAATAAAACACTAATCATTTAAGATGACTGTGCTTTACTTTTAAACACAACTTTTTAAAACTCAGCACAAGGAGAGATGCAAAAAGTTATCCAGAGGAAGAGACAAAATCCTTCCTTATTTAACTACAGGATTTACATCATGGGAGTAACCTGTAAACAGTTACAGGAGTCATGGCACAAAGGCTGAGCTTTGCTGAGCCACCCACAGCCCTAATCTTTGGCTTTTCCTTGTTTTGTTGACTCTGCCATTTCTTTTCTTTGTAGTTTTCTGTTGCTGAAGCAGAAGCTGGAAGATGATCAGAGAGGAAAGTGGAGACACTGAGGTCAAGTGTCCTTGAAGTATGTTTGTGACTAATACATTAATGAGCTTATTTGGGGAAGATCCAAACCCAGCTTGTTCTGCACCTGAGCATGAAGGGCACCTGCCCGGGGAAGGGAAAGAGTCAGGTGAAGGGTCTGGAGCACAAGTCTGCTGAGGGGAGGATGAGGGAGATGGGGGAGCTCAGCTGGAGAAAAGGAAGCTCAGGGAGAGCCTCATTCCTCTATAAACCCTCCTGAAAGGAGCTGTAACCAGGTGGGGCTCAGCCCCTTCTCCCAAGTATCAAGTGACAGAACAAGAGGGAACAGCCTTCAGTTGCAATAGGGGAGGTTTAGGTTTGGTATCAGGAAAAAAATTTCTTCACCAGAAGGACTGCCCAGCCTTGGCACAGGCTGACCAGGGCAGTGGTGGAGTTACCATCCCTGGAGGGATTTAAAAGTTGTGTGGGTGTGGCACTTGGGGACATGGATTAGTGGTGGCCTTAGCATTGCTGGGGGAATGGTTGGACTCAATGATCTTAGAGGGCTTTTGCAACCTAAACTAATTCATGATCCTATGATCACAGTAGAGCAGAGGACTGGCAGCATTCAAACCAGCCCATTCCTTAAAGCAGAGGGCAAATACAACCCCAGCACTTGTGGATAATTTTTTATTAAAAGAAATAAGTTTAACTTCACTTTGATGACCCCACAGCCTCTTTTATTCCACAGAAGTTGCCTTTCCTGGGAGTTGCTGTGTGCCAGGCTGGATCCAGCCCGTGGGATGACTCAGGCTCTGTCTCTGCTGGGAGGGGAGGGTGACAGTGAGCTGGGATGAGCTGGGATCAGAGCACCTGCACAGTGCGGGCTCCCAGCCTCCCTGCAGCTGGCTGCGAGGGGAAGGACTTTGGAGGATGGCCATGTGGGTGCTCCTGGCTTTCAGGTCAGCTCTCTGAGCTTGATTCTGGGCTACCTGACCTAATTTCAGCCATCCTGCACTGAAGGCAGCCTACAAGAAAGATGGAGAAAAACTTTTTACAAGGACATGTAGTGACAGGACAAGGGAGAATGGCTTTAAACTGAAAGGGAGTAGTTTTAGATTTATATATTAGGAAGAAATTATTTTCTTTGAGGGTGATGAAGCCTTGGCTTAGGTTACCCAGAGAAGCTGTGGGTGCCCCATGCCTGGAAATGTCCAAAGCCAGGTTGGATGGGGCTTGGAGCAGCCTGGGACAGTGGAAGGTGTGGAACAAAATGATCTTTAAGGTCCCTTCCAAGCCATTCTGTGATTCTCTGATTCATTCAGGTGAGGGATGAATGCTGAAGCTTTGTGGTATGTCAGCAGTAGAAATAATCCAAACCTGCTGCCTTTTATTTGCTCTTTTACATAGATAGGTGAGGATACATGTAAATAAAGAGAAAGCAGAAGAGACTATATTACAAACCAAATTATTGTACAAACCAGATGGAATCAGAGGAAGGCTTATATCGAGTGAGTTTTAACCTTGCACACACCTTCATTTATAATTATTATTTATGATGATTACTGCTGTTAATTTATTTAGTGACCTGAGTGTATGTGTTATTCTGGCAAGGGTCAACAAAATAAACAATCTCTTCCCCTTTTAAATCCAGTGGCCTAAAAGTGGCAGGATGAGAACCAGATTTAGCACATCCCAATGCCATCATCACATCTTGAACATGGGGTAGTACAGGGGAGGCTCTCAAGAAGATCCCTGAAGAAAGAAACTATGGAATGCTGAGATATGTTGGCAGGGAAGCTCTGCAGGAACAGGAGCAGGCTAAGGATGTGCAGTCTGGAATGGGCAGGGGAGACCAGGCTGGGGAGGGCAGGGCTGAGGGCAGGCACTGGGAGGAGAAGGGCTGGTCTCTGCCTCACTGGTGAGTCAGGGCAATGCCTCAGCCCTTTATCCAGTGGAAGAACAGTGTTGGGTCAGATTGTGAGTTAGCCACCCATAAACCAAACCAAACCAAAACTCCCAAGGAAAAAACAACTCTCTGCAGTGCTTTGTCCATCTCCCAGAGCTGGGTGGGCTTGTGAAAACCTGAGCTGTGCTAAGAGAGGTCTTATCTTCAACATGTCTTGGACCTTAACTCCTGAAGTTATGACATCTTACTCCATGGAGTCCATCTCTGAACTTTTTTGCTCTGCAAGAACAGTGTAAAGCAGGAGAGCTGGAGATTGCAGCTATTCAGAATTGGGCATAAAATGTTGAATATGAAGGAAAAAAAAAGTGACTATACCAGCATAACAAATGATGGAGTATTCCCTTTCCAGCTCTTGAAAGCATCCATTTGGATTTGGGGAAAAGAGGAGAGGAGTGTGTGTGTGTGTGAGATGGTGCTGGGGTCAGGAGAGCACTGGAAAGAGATGAATTCCCTGACCCTCTTCTGTGGAATCTTAATAACGTGTTAAGTTATTGTGCAGCAGAGGAATGCAATTAGCACAGCAGCCAAATCCTCCTCCAGCAGGTCATTACTGCATTAGTAAATGGAGGCTGTTAAGGCACACAGCATCCCTAAACATACCAGAGGGGCTGCTGGCCCAACAGGACCCAGGATTGATGAGAAAACTCCCACTGCTCTCTCCCCTTCTCCATCCACTTTTCATTATTGCTTTTCTGATCAAGCATGCGACCACATCCTTCCCCATCCTCCCCCACACCCTGTTCCTGAGACACATTCCCGGGAGGCCTCTGTGGAAAATCAAATCACAACCCACCAAGAGGTGTCTGTGATATATGCAAAAGCAGCCTCCAGCTGTGAAGAACTTAGCACTGCCCTCGGAAAACTTCCGCAGCCAAGGGAAGTGGGCAGAGCTGTGCTCCCTGGTGAGGGGCAGGAGTAGAGCAAGGCTGCTCTGTACCCGTTTCACACAAGGAGAGAGATGATCCCATCCCAGCCTTAGATGCTGACCCACTCCCTGCTTTGTCCTCCTGTGTTGCACCTTGAGTTGCAGATTGTCAAGGAAGAGGATTCTCCACTGAAATCTCTAGATGTGAATTAACCCTGTGGTTTCCTAGGTCTGATCAGCTCCCAGGTCTGCACTGCTCCTGCAGTCCCCTGAGTCAGCCTAAGCAGATCCAGAGCAGCCTGGTGAACCCTGAGGTTTATACAACAAATGGCATTTGTTTCCATGTATTTAAATTAATTCTGAATATTTGGAACAGTTCTGGTTAAAACAAAGGCAAATTGGCACCTTTTTCCCATGATAAAATGTAACAGCCTGAGGTTAATCATAAGGGTAATGAGGGAACCAGTGCCTGGCTTGTGGTCCAGACCTCCGTCCCAGCCAGGCCAGGACATTGCCAACATCCTGGAGCCCCTGAAACATTACACCAAGTGGGCTCCACATACAGTGAATGAATGTTTATTCCCACCAAAATGTTGAATATTAGAGCAATTCCAGCAAGCTTCAGGATGACATGCCATAGGAGCCAAACATGTGGGCTCTTCAAGGAGGGGGTAGGTGAAGTCACTGCTGCTGTTTCCTTATTTCAGTAGAGGAGCTGAGGGCTGACTCTGACAGAGATCTGGCTGCTTTGATAAGACAAAACCCAATGCAATGACTTCTCATAAGGCAAATTAAAACACAGGGACAGAGTAAATTAACTGACATTCTTGACCTTTGTCTTCAAACACACACAGGTATCCCCAGTAACCACTGTCCCTCTGAGACCATTGCAAAGCAAATGCCCTGGGTTTGTTATTGTGTGTGTCCAGCAAACAGGAATGTCTGCAGCAGCCAAGTGGTTGTGTTCCACACAGTCAGGAATCTGAGAATTAGAGACCATAGTACACGCTTATAAATAAATAAATAGAACTGTAGCTTTAAACATATAAAATAATGATTTTTTTAAAAAAACAGAGTGCTGTTTCCAGCTCTTCAGCATTGGAGATCATGTTTATATTGCTATGCAAATTATTCCTCATAGTGCATTTACAAATTTTATGTTCATTATTAATAGCTTTATGAGTTTTTCCCCTTCCTGTTTGGTGCTATCTATAGTGCTTGGGTAATACATAATTAACGTTAACTGCTTGTGCTCTGGCCCCTGTGCCAGTTTACATTAGGATATTTTTTCATGTCTTTTGTCTCTGGCTGTTGGAAATTGGTGTTCAGTGGGAATGAAGTAGCCAGATTACTTTGTGCTGCTCTTTGCAGGCGTTTAATCTGTCTGACTGATGTGATGCTGGTGGATTAAATCACTAATTTGTCTCCTTTTTTTCAGACTCAGGTTCACAAATATGTTTAAACCTTGACAATCCTGGTACTTTCCCTTTGGGCCAGATTTTTTCTACAGTCTATTGATAATGCAGCCAGGGTGGTTAGAAGTGTAATCCTTCAGTGGTGTTCTCATACCACAACAGCCCAAGGTAAATGCAAGTATACCACCAGAAACTCCCCAAAAGGGCCTTTCCTAACAAAATCTGTTTCTTCAGGGAAACTGTCATAAACCAGAGTGGCAAAAACCGTAATAGAAGTTATGCCTACCTGTCTGAACAAACAATTTCCTTTAAAACAGACTTAAGGTTCCAGGCAGAATGGATTATCTTGCAACAGTCACGGTTGAGATTAATTGACAGCCTCAGCTGGAGCTTCTGGAGTGGCAGGGCAGGGATGCATTGTGGCTGCAGGGACAGTGATGGAGGGAAGTTTCAGATGAGGACAGAAATGCTTTGATGGAGCCGTGTGTAGCAGCCAGCCTGCTCCCTGCTTGGCAGGTCAGGCTCTGCCTCGTTGCACAACGTGGGATCCCAGCCTCTATCTGCTGAATGCATCTCCCAGAGGGGGAAACACCCAGTGCTCCAGAGGAGAGAGGAGGTCTGCTGCTTAGTGGAAAATGCCAGCACGAGTGGAGCACACAGAAGGAAAGCTCAGCACTGGAATGGAGCTTTGCCTTCCTCACCCTTAAACCCTGGGAAACTGCAGGGCTCCCCTCTGTGTTGAAGCAAGATGGTCACAGAAACATTAAACTCTGGAACCGGTTTTCACTGAGACATTTCCAAGGCAGCAGCTTCTCTCCCCTGTCAAACCACCAGAGTTAATAATGAAACTTTTGGGCTGCTCATGTCTTGATGTCTCAAGTGCCACAGCCCAGCTGGCACCATCATGCCTCTGTGTCAAACCAGCTGTTGAACAGGACCAGCTCGAGAAGGAGCAACTGTGTGGTAATGGGAGATTTGAATACAACAGCTTCAGATCAGTCCAACCTACTGCCCCTTGGTGAGGCACCCCGATGAAATAACACCTGGTTCAGAAACTTAATGTATCAGGACAGAGTTCTACATGCTCTGTTGGCCTAAGAGCAGGGAAGGACAGAGAAGACAGAGAAGGTTTCCTCCAGAATGCATCCAGACCCCCTTTCTGCAAACTGAAGGGCTCTGCATGATGCTTTGAAATGTGAATTTATGAGCACAGAGCTCTGCCTTACATGCAACTGCAAGGATCAAAGTAGAATGAGGTAGCATAACCTAACATCACATTTGTAAAATAAGATATTGAGTCTGGTCATACTACATCACAGAAGTTCTGATATCTGTCATTCATTCCAGTGATATGTTTTTGGTTTTGTGCAATAATAGTATCCCTGTGCCAATTTTTGTGCTCTGACAAGCATTGCAAACATATCTTAAGTGTTCTCTTGGACTAGGAAAATGGGGTTTTGGGGATCTTGCAACTTTATTCACCTGGAAAACAACAACAAAAGCAGGTTCCTGCTCTGAACCTTGGAGCTGAAAAAGCCAAAATCATGGAAGTATTCTCAAGTACTCTCCAGAGGAGTAAAATCCTGGGGTTTTTTTTAATGATTGAATGTTAGGAAACCAACTAGATTTGAGGATATTTTATTTTAGACTATCAGCTGTCTTTGTTCAGTTCTCTGGGTTGATTTTGTAGGTATAAGCTCTGCTCTGAGTCCTTCAAGAGAGACCCTTTCCCTTCAGTGAAGCCATCCCAGCCTCCTTCTACATGTGAGTAAGCTGAACCCTCGTAGTTATTTGTGCCTTATCCCCTTGTCTCTCTCTTTTACCGTCCATGTCATGTTTGCTCAATTTACTACACAACAAGTATTTCCACTTCTTACCCTGAAGGGTCAAGTGAGCTCATGAAAAAAATCTGTCTGTCTCCACGCATCACCACCAAGAGTGCCCATCAGGCCCAAATCAGGCTGCTGTGTGCTGCTGAGCGATAGGTGATGGTGTGGAGAGGAGACAGGGGTTAATCCACGGGGCTGAGAGAGAATCTCAGCGTGTTTTAACTAGCAAAGGAGCCCCGGCTGCTGGGAAGGCAGTGAGTCACAGGCCCGTGTCTGTGTTTGTGTAGGTGTGTGTGAGGGAACCAGGGAGGCACACATGGCTGTGTTACTCAGGGACAGATTTATCGGGCTGCAAGTGGATGCATCTCCCACTGAAATCAAGGGAAAATTATTCTGTCCTCCTGCTCGAGTGTGTTTCTGCTGAACACTGCCTTGCCTTGTGCTGAGGATGCTTCTGGGCTCTGTCAGGACTCATCACAGCAGAGCTGTGCAGAGAATGGGATGTTTCTGTTCTTCAAAGGATTCTGGTTTATCTGTGTAACATCTGATTCTGTCACTTACAGCTGATCTTTGCCTTCTGGCTTCCCAGTGGGAACTCAAATTCTTCCTCAAACCCCGAAAATCTAGATTGGCAAAACTCCAAGAATTACATTTCATGACTATTTTTGCTGTTGTTGTTTCTTGGCGGAATGAAATTGAGACCTTTTCAACATATCTCTGGAAAAAAGACACACACTCTGATCAGTTTATAACCCAGGAGATGCAGAAGTTGCATCTCCCGGGGTATAGGTGCCTTTAATGGGTTTCATCTCTCTGCCTCCCATAGTACAAGTAACCCAGGTGGAGCTTCTGGAAGCAGAGCTGTGTTTGAGGACACCGCCACACACGCCACTATCACTCATATCATAGCTTGGTGTTACCCAAACTCGCTCCACTTGCTTTTTTGCCCTGTCCATCAGGAGATACAATACTACCCTGAGTCAGACCATTATGGAATTTACATGCCAGCTCAGTCATTTTAGGAAAGAATCTGGCTCCTTTGGTGCACCCACTGAATTTTTAGTAGATGGAGAATGGCACAAAGGATGGCTTGTACTTAAAACTGTAAAGACAATGTAAATCTATTATCAAATGTGGCTCTGTGCTCCCCTGCCTTCCCAGCTGTACTATTCAAACACTTCATAACTGTTCCTCAGTGTCCTTCCAGCACAGCTCTCAGTCAAGGCAGCTCCAATTCTCATTTCAGAGCTAGGAAATTGGGATGCAGAGATACTGTGTCATTTCAAGGTCACCTAAGAAGACTTTCTTAGAATGACAAACCAAGCCTTGGCTTCCTCAGCTCCTACACTATTGTCCTTCCCCTCTGGAAATACAGGTAAATACACGTTTTTGAATGTGAGACACTGACAAATCACACAAGGAACTCCTTTCCCAGCATGGATAAGCCATCGGACAGGCATCACCCTGCCACGTAGACCACGCAGGGAGCCTGAGAGGCAGATCAGGCACAGCCTCTCGGGGCTGGCACTCACCTGGGTGGCACCAGTGGGTGCTGGAGGAGGCTGAGCCCGTGGGTGGGTGCGGTGTTCCTAGAACGTGCTGCCCCAACTGGGGAAAGCAGCCATGCCCTGCGGCGCAGGTGCTTCTCGGAGCACCACATTTCAGGGAGGTGTCAGAGACAGACGAGCAGCCTGTTCCTCCTGGAACATGTCTGGGTCTGTCTCCTCCTGGAGAAGGGATATAAAAGGGCAGCTGCAATAGGTGGCTGGTGTTTATCAGGGCACTTTGTGCAAAGCAGATTTTCTGGGGTTAAAAAAAGTAAATTTGCTGAGCAGAAAGGGGGTTTTCCTTGCATGGAAACCTCCATATCACAGCCCCCTCAGCGTGAGGATATCTTGCATTTACCTGCAGGTTGGGCTTAACCCTGGCTCCCAGAGATACAATTACTTAACTACAAAAGAGCTTCATCTTTCTTGTGAAAAGAAAATCCTCCCCCTCAGTTTTCCAGCCCTACCATTGAGTTCCTAATGTCACTTTGGCCTCAAAGCTTCGAAAGAAAAGGATAAAACATTTCACGTTCTTCTTGTTTTTATTAGCAATAATGCATCTCTTGATTTTGTGACTCATGCTGGTTAAATTTATGGGGCAAAATGTGCTGGGGTCTTTTAGCTTCACAGTGGGGCAGAAAAATTGCTTGTTGGGGCTTCAAAAGCAATTTCATCATCAAGAGTGTGAGACTTCCTTTGTCTACAGCTGAGGGGGGGTATGAGAGGAAGAGAGTTTTTCTTCTCTGTGCTTGTTTTGGTTTGTGAGTCTCTCTTATCACCATGCATCAGACCTGTGTTTATTGAATTTCCACCAGTCGCTGAGATCTATGGCATGATTAACAGCAGATACACACAGGGAGTGGAGAGGGTGCCTTAGGAAAGGGGAGGTGCTTGTGGCAAGGCTGTAATGATTTTCTTGTCCTTTGCATGGGAGGAACGCACACATTGAGTGTTTGTACAGCATCCAGCCCTGTGAAGCCCTGATGTGGTAAGAGCCTCCTGAGTAATATATTCGGAGTGATAAAAGTGGCTGCTATCTGCTAATGAGAGCGGTGGGAATGAGAAATGAATCCTTGGTTTCATCATTTTCCAGGAATGCAGCTCCTTCTGGCTTCCCAGAGCTTCATCTCCCATCCAGCTGCCGTGTGGGCTGCAACTGAGCATGGAGTCGGGAGAAGAGGGTAGAAACACTGTCCTTCAACACACTGAGAATGCCAAAATAATCTGTTTGGGTGTGTGATATGGATGTCTTCAGACATAGTGACCTCATGGTGAAACTTTCTGAAAAAAGTACCAATAGGGTTTCCTGTGAGTGTAATACAGGGCAGGGAAATCAGAACTTTCAAAGATCTGCAGAGACCAACAATTATTATTTAATAACACTCAGTCAAACCTTTGACTGGAGGCAAAGTCTTGCACCAGAGCTGGGAAAATAGGTCTTACTAATGCTCTGTCATGATAGCAGCCCTTTGGGAGTCTTCTCCTGATTCATATCTCTGTTCTCTTTTGATTCATTTTTTTGTGGCAAAATATGGCCACGCATTTTCCAGCATTTGGGGCTATAAAATTTAATAAAAAATGGGTTTCTTAGTAGATTTCTCCTTTAAAGGGGAGAACAAAGAGAAGTTGAACTATAAAAGCTACATTACCTCCAAAACTGAGAGGAGAACCAAAGCCTTGGCATAAAACAAAAGGATCCACCTTAAAAAAAAATTAAAAAAGTATTGAAGAGATTGAGTGTATCAACAATCAGCTGATGCCACCCAAGTGCACGGTGAGGTACTTAGGCAGCAGTAAAGAATCAGTCATTATGTGTCAGAACATTACGTAATGATTTTGATGTTGTACAAAAATATCTCCGCGGTCTTGTAATGTGCAGGAATTAATTACAACACCCTTTGTGTTTGAAAAACTAGGTGACAGAGCAACTTTCTGGTCTGTTTTAAATTTAAACCAAAGAGGAGGAAACTGGAGAGATGATGAATGATAATGCTATCAAATTCCGTGTGTACAGGTGTTCTGATTATGTTTTCTCCTGTAAGCAGCTCCCGCTGATCCTGATGAAGAGGAAGGTGCTGGGCCACAACGTTTCCAGGAAAGAAGCCCAAAATGTGGTATATTTCCCCTGGAGCAGATTAGTCTTTGATCTTGGATCTTTCTTCTGTTTTCTTGGAAATTTAGGTCTATCAAAATGTCCAGAATTGCTTTGTTTAGACACAGTGAAACAGTCTGAGCAGTGCTGGATGGAAAGGGAGAGGTGCACCAAAACTTATAAACAAGACCATGGAAATTATGAAAGAATTGGTGTTTTCTGACAAATGAGTCAGTCAGCAAGCACGGACTTCATTGCCAAGCACTTTATCAAAATGAAGGGAAGTTTCATTAATGTAGTTTAGATATGAAATCTTACAGTGAAGGCTCCTATCACTTAAATATGAACACAAAAGACCTTTTTTTTTTTTTTTTTTTTAACTGAAGTCAGTTCTTGAATCTAAAAACCCTGGAAAAAAATAAGAAAACAAGTCGCACAGAATTCTGTGGACAGGAAGGACTAACCAGTTTGGAAATCTCTGGTGCTTTAGGATTTCTTTATCTCCTCTGAGTACAGAAAGATCAGATTTGTATTTAAATAACTAAAGAGTAACACAAACCCAGGAATCTCACAAAAAGGAGATCCAAAGTGACAGTGTCACAGGACAGCTACTGTTTCTTGTACCAAGAAGCTCCTTTGAATTAGAAAGCCAGTGGCAGACTTTTCACCAGTGAACTGTACCTCACCTCTAGCGTGGCACTATTATCTCCCACGTGCTACTGCACTTTCTCAGCCCAATGAGGCACTACATAATAATCATATTTAGACATTAGGCAATATTTTTCTTCCCATGTGAACACCTAGAAAAGCTAAAACAGAGTTTGAGGCTAACATTTTCCAAACTGACTTCTCTTTCTCGAAACGTCAGGTTTCTAACTTGAGGGAACCTTGGACTGATTTTCTGAAGACGTGAGCACCTACAGCTCTGTGCTGACCACATTTTCCAGCCATTAATTGTCAGATGTGTTTTCTCAATTTGGAAAAGCTCTTGGCTTGATTTTTAGAATTTGCTGAATCCCCAAACTCAGTGAAAATCAGGCTCTGCTCAAGCCTCTGAACTCCTTTCCCCATCAGTTGTTTTTGAAAGTCTTGGCACTGGACTTCAACTCAAGTTGTTGAAATCTCCAACAGAAACGACATGACTTCAGATGTCTGATGAGAGATTGAATTTGTCTGGAGCTGGTCTATGATCCATTACTTTTGCTATTTTCTGTACTTGCATCCAAGACACTTCAATACAAATTTGTTTTTTTGTTGTTTTTTTTTTTTTTTTTTTGTTTTTTTTTTTAATGAAAGGTAGATTTCCCAGGACCAAACTGACCAATATTTACCAACTCCTACTCTACCTTTGTTCTTGGTGAAATGTCCACCAGGCCTACAACCATCTCTACAACTGGGCTTTCTCTACTCTTTTGGTATTGTACTGGAAAATGTGGGTAGCATTTGTCAAGAATACAGAAACAATCTCCCAAATATTTCACAGGAAACCTGAAAATGCTTGAATGGGAAGATACAATAAGGATCATCGTGATTCTTGTAGAAAAAGCAAATAAAATAATTGTGTTTCCCTCAAGGAACTGAAATATTGTATGCTCATTTATTGCAAAATTAAAATGATTCTTCCTAGAGATATGGAATGCATTTGAGAGAAGAACAGTTTTTCATGGAACCTTCTACTTTCTTTTCTTTCATTTAAATGCAATTCTTAAGGAAAAAGAAGCTGCAAAGATTTCTATATGTCCTTCTTACCAACTCCAGTTCAACATTTTCTACTTTTACTGGACGATTGATGGCACACTCAAAGAGAAGTTCTGCAAACTCCTCCTGAGACATGGAAATCAAAATTCAGTTTGCTTCTTCACTATAAAACTTGAGCAACCAGAACACAGATGGTGACTCTGAGAGTCCCAGACTCTGAGAGCTGGATACCAAAACCTGAAGTTTTATGAGGCCACTGGCACCCAATTTCTCTGTAAAAAATGAAACTAAAGCATTTCACTCAAGAACAATGAGCCGAAGGACACATGCTGGATTGGTGACACCAACCACCTAATAGACTTTTTTTTAAAGTTTGCAAGCTTTGTAACCCAAAATAAAATGCATTGTCTGGGCAGAGTCCAAATCTTTCCTCATGGAAATGGATATTTTAAATTGCTTCCCCCTTCTTCTTATAGCTCCTCATTTCAGATATGCACACACAGGTATCTGTTTTTACATACACTTCTAGATGACCTTTTGGACTTCGCCTCAGTTAAGCTCAGCTTCTCAAACTAGAGGAAACCATTATGTTCTTTGCACTTTGTCTCAGCACCTGCAAAGCCGACTGATATTATCCAGTGTAAGTGGGCCACTGCAGGAGAATTTGGTGCTCAAGGAGAATGTGTTTCCTGTTCACTGAAAAGGTAAAAATGGAATCACCATTCTGACTCATTCAAGTAGCAAACTCCTCTGAAGATCACATGTCTGCCGAGCCAATGTTATTTTTGGCAGCTCTTCATGGAAAGCTATGGGTTTTGTTTTGCCACATCTGTTCTCTCAAGTATATTTTGCTTTAGATGAGCCTGTTCCACCTTGTGATTTTTTTTTTTCTTGGGGGGAGCGGGTATGAGAGAAGGGGGTTGAGTTTGAATACTGCCTTACACTGCAAAAGCACATTTTCATGGGAGAAAAAAAGTTCTCCCCTCTGGGCCTTAAACAGTATTTCCAGCTATTGTGTATATTCCCCGACCCTTACACTGTTTCTAAGAGAAATGATTTCTTTTGCAGATGTTGAAAGAAATACAAGCACAAAAGACTCTGAGGACTTTTATAGACAACAGGGAGATGGGGCATACAGATGTGCCACAGAAAAATGGGGCAGCGAGGGAAGAGAATATTGTGCAGAATATGTGTAGCTTTGAAAATCAGACAGAGAGTGAGGGTGCTGTTTCAAGGATCCAAGGCTTGTAAGGCTGGGTTCAGAGGCCAGGCTGCGTTAAGCCAGCCCATTGTGTCACCCAGCAGGAATCAGAGAGACACAGTTTAGTGAAAGCCACGGGCTAATCTACAGTGTTTCTTTGAAATATGATTTTTGTTTTTTACCGGCAGTTGGTTTTCATTGTGCTGCAGTAGTCTGGAATTACTGGAATGGGGCACAGTTTTGTTGTTAGAAAGTAATTATTTGGGAGCTGCACACCAATGCTTTAGTGGAGCATATGTGTGTGCAAGACAAAACACGCACACATGTGCTTGTGAATGCACAAACTTTTAATAACCATGCCCAAAATTCATTTGATTTGCAGATTGATGCATTCCTCTGGTTCACTTCGTATATATTTGCTTTTTTTTTCTCTCCTATCAATTCCCTGATTTGTATTAGGGAAGGATAGTTTGCATGTTTTTATGCTCCTTTTCTTTCTTTTCAGAAGTACTAACCCTGTACCCCCTTGCTTGATGACTCATTCCGTTCTCCTTCACATAAAGCACCCTTTCAACAGTTTAGCAGTGCAAACATTAGGCCTGTCTCTTGGTCACAAGGTTATTGTTTTCATATCTCTTGGAGCAAGACCCTGGGATAGCTCCACTGACAAATTAGCAGTCGTGTTGAATGAACAATTATGTCAAGGCAATATTAATCTGGGGGCCTAGCAGAGCAGAGAAGGTGCCTGATTTCATAGAGGAAGAGGTGCTGAGAGGAGAACCTATATGATCTTATTAGATAAATGCACAACACATGCAGGTGGGATCTCATTAAATCCTTAGCAGCTATGTATGTTTACATCAGCTTTCCTAAAGGAATGCCTGGTACTCATAGACAGCTGAAGTTTTTCTCACTAAAAATGGGCTTCCTTAAATAAAAAAACCCCTGTGAAGTAGACATTCTTCTCCTCTTTTTGCCTCAGTGTAGACATCTACATAGGAAGTGGTTTTACCTCCAAAACAATTTTTAAAGGAGTGAGTGTGTTATTGCAAGCCTCCTACCACCTCTAAGCTGAGGGGCCTTAGGAGTGTTCCCATGACATTATCCTGGTTTCAGGGTTTTTTTTTTTTTGAAGCAACAACTGCTCCGGAATGGGAAAGTAAGTGCTTGCCTTCAATTTTCACAAGCTGGGATCATCCAGGAAAGCTGACACCAAAAATATTTTCATAGGTCCCCTCGCAAACCAAAACTGCTGAGTTTCACAGGGCAGCTCTGCTGAGGAGCTCAGCTTCCTGTGTGGGTGTTGGACTTGCTGACTTACACACCAGGGAAAAGTGAGCTCGCTCCCAGCCAGTGGATCCCCATCCCAAATGCAGCCAAAACCCTCAGAGGCACCTGAGTGAAGCCTCCTGGTCCTGTGGGTGGTGGCAGACACTGTGACACCTACCAGATCTCTGATACTGCTGATCACCCACCAGCCAGAAGGGACAGCTCCTGTGAGGACAGTGATGTATTGGAACAGGTTGCCCAGAAAAATCACGGCTGGCCCATCCCTGTGAGGGTCCAAGACCAGGTTGGACACAGCTTTGAGCAACCTGGTTTAGTGGAAGGTGTCTCTGCCCACGGCAGAGTTGATCTTTAAGGTCTCTTCCAACCCAAATTGTTCTATCATTCCACAATCCTTCCAGGTTAGGGTGGCAAACCAAGAAGGGAGAGACCCAGAAGGAAGGGGAAAATGAAGGAAGACAAAGACGTCTGCTGCTTTACCAGGAACATCTTCTACATAGTCGAAAGTCAACTTGCATTAATTCCTTGGCTCTCTCCTGACAGGGAATTAGCACAGCTCCATGCGGAGTGGTTACGAGGTGCCACATCGATATCTGTCACATAATCCCTCACACGGAAGAGAAGGGCCTTGTGCAATGGATCTGAACCTCTGGGCCACACACTGGCTTTTCTCACTTGCTTTCTTTCCTCTTGTCCTGAGGATGCACTTTGCTAAGCAAACTCCTAACTGAAGGCTCACAGCAAACTGCAGAGGTATCCAGAGGCTAGAGGTGGAAATCCAGGAGTCAGGTTATTGTGAGCAATCTGGCTGAGACAGTCTTGAAGTAAAGGTACTTCCTTACAGTCTTCATTTTTGGAGTAGCAAGATGTTTTGCCAGTGAAATGAGCACAGAAATTTTTTTTCCAGTGTGTTTGTGGGAGTTTTTTGTTTGTTTGTTTTATTTTTAATTAAAGCTCCTTTTTTTTTGGTGTAATTTTGCACTCAGAAAAAACCTCCCTGCCTCCAAAGCTGTGTGCCTGCACCTCTGATTCCCCAGCTGGGTCCCTGATGCCCAGCACCATACACTGTTGAGATGTGCACCTGTGATGTTTGTTCTGAGCCTGGCCACATTTTGGGGCACAAACCATGCCCTTTGAAAGGAAAACTACTCTGCTGCAAATGCAAACCTCAGCAATACCCGAGAGAGGCAGCACCTCTGATGCACAGGTGCTTGATCTGTTCACCATCCATGCACCTTGTGGTGCCACAGATAGATATGGGCTATGGACAGGAGCATGCCATTATCTATTTCAACATTTTGGCAATCTGGACTGTTTCAGTTCTACTTTTCTTAACCTCAAAATGAGATTAGAGCCAGACTCATGTCAAGTGTCCCACAGCTAACCTCTAAACTAATTTTTTATTGCCTTGAAGAGAAGGATTGAGAAAAATATTTATAGGCCCTGGAAGAATAGTAAAAGTTTGCAAGCATTTAGGGCCTTTACTCAATAAACCTTTATGTGCCCTTCATGCACCCATTCAGCTCTGGGAAAAAGTAAAAAATAAAAAAAATATATAAAAAGCACAGGGAAGTTGTGCTCTGACAGTAAGTCGAAAAACTCATAAATTCCAGATAAAACCAATACCCACACATTGTAGGAACCCATATGTAGTCAGACTATTGTACAAGCCCAAAAGCAGGGAGAAGAATTTGGATGGTTCATGTTTGTCTTCAGACTTCTCATTTTTTTTTTTCATTTAGGTGAAAATGGCCTCAAACCTTTTAATGCTGGTTGATTTTTGTTGTTGTTGTTGTTTTTTTTGTTTTGTTTTTTTTTTTTTTTAACTGTGTCCACATTCTTTGTGATTCTTTTATTCTGTTTCCTTTTGGTGTTTTGGAACAATCAAAGTTTTGTTCCTCACATCTGCAGTCCATGAGTGACTGTACCTCCTCTGTTCCCACCTCCTCAATGCCTGATGTCTCACTCACTTCACCTTCCATAGTGTTCACTCTTCTCTCTCACTGACTGTGACTCTAAAATCCTCTTTTTTCCAGGGAATACCTCCTGACTCACTCCCTCTTTTGGGGGTTTGCTGTCCACCATGGATGAAAGGAGCTCCTCACTATTTTGCACTGCTAACCCCACCTGGCTGCCAAATAAATACTGAGAGTTAGCATAAGTTGTGGTGCAAAGAATAACCAAAATTTTTTCTTCCCCTGTCTCAACATCACTGCTTTATTTGCACTTCTCTGCTTTTCAGGTTTCTCCATAGCCCAGCTCATAGGCTTCTTCAGCCCACTGCCCCAGGATTTCACATTGTAATCCCTTGAGCAGATCTCTGATGAGCACTGCTCATATAAATAGCAAAATTTTTATTAGTTATTACACAAGTAAAGGCAAAAGTCTCTGTAGCTTCCATGTTAGATAAGACACAGATTTCATATGAAGAATAATGAGGAACTCCAGGAAAAAGCCAAAAAAAAAAAAAAACCGACTCCCCAAGATGGCAAAAATTACTCCTGGTTATTATTGGGATTTTGTTGTGCTTTTCTTTTTTTTGAGGCTGAAACTAAACTTGGGACAACACTTTGCTGATATTCATATGAAACACTGTAAAAGTTCACACCAATTTGAGCAGGTGAGACAAAGTACAGAGGAAAGGAAAAATCAATGCCTTGCCTTGAGAAAAATAGAGCTGAGAAACTGAGAGATGAAATGTCTCGCAGAGCAGATCTCAAGGCAGAGCTGAGAACCTAACACAGAGTAGTTTGGGTTGATCCTTTGGGTGCAATTTATGCAAAACCTAGTTCATCAGGTGGATCTGAAATGTTCAATACCCTGAGAATCCTCTGCTCTGCAGTGCTGGCTGTGGAGATGTTGGCCGGTCAATAAATCGTTTGGTCAGGCTGCCCAGGCTGTGCCCATGCCTTGGAAATGCACTTTGAGAAGAACAGGCCATTTCCAGCACTGCAGCCTTCAGGACAAGCATGCTCACACTGCCTTCTCCTAAAAACTGCTCCAACTCCAAATCCGAGCAGAGCACAACACGAGTTTCCGAGGCCAAGGAGGGAACGTGCAGGGGAGGCTGGGCAGAGCCTCCACAGGTCTGTGTTTTGCAGCTCTTCAGTGCACAATGCATTTCTGTAGTTTCACTGGCTGTGGCTTGTCTGATCTAGTTACACTCTCAAATATGATCAGATTCCTCAGGGGATATTTTTTTTTCCCAGGCAATTTCTCTATTCAGCTTTATACTCTGGTTTGTCATTTGCAGTAAATATACTGAATTTCAATTTTTATCTTTTTACAAAGGAATGTCCAGAAGGCTGCACTGGCTGCTGCTGCCCCAACATGAATCTGGCTGGAGCTGGGTGACAATTCCATCTTGTCTGGGCAGGGAGCTGGGGTCAGGCTGTGACACAGGACTCTGCTGTGATGAAGGTGTGCCAGAAAATGGAGATTCCTTTTCTGGTCTGCTGGCAGAAGTAAGTTCAAGGGGGTTTATATACATCTCAGGCTATTCAATCTGTAACCTTTTCTGATGAAGAAAAGAAAAAAGGGGTTAAAGCACAGCTCAGGAAAGGGCAGAACTGGAATGGAGACTCCTCTGTCTACTCTTCTATGATGTGTGGTAAGTGGCTGAGGAGAAAAAATTGGAAGAGTCCTCAAAATTTTAAATTAGTTGTGATGAAAGCTGAACTAAGATTAAAAATTGTGACTATGGCTTGGCCTACTCCAACTGGAAAACAGGAGCCCATTTCTAATAGGAAAGGCATCACAGGGCCCAAGGAATGGGGAGATCCCTCATCCCAGTTATCAGATTCTTGAGGATATTACATCCCCACAATTTCCAGCTCCAGGGAGAAGCATATGGACCATCACAAAAGCACAGGTTTGCAGATACACACGGAAGTTGCTCAGGAAAGTTAAGGCCAGCAGGACCTGGACTCCTCCCCAATGACCTGTGAGATCATTTTCCACCCAAGTGACACCAAACATTGCAGTGAGAGTGAGAAAAGAAACATCACGGAAGAGATGGAGTGAAAGAAGTGAGAAAGATTGGCAAGTACACTGGAAGCAGAAGTGCAAACAGAGATGAGGAAATTCAGGGAAAGTTTCATCTACACTGCTTCTTCCAGGCACAGCAAAGTGATGTCTGAAAAGTGATGAATCAGGGACCACAGGCAAGGACAGGAGCAACAAGGCTCAATTGTGTGACCCGAGGCACAGAGGGGAAAGTAGAGCAGAGAGAGGGAAAGCAGAGAAAACTGTCAGATTTCTGTGGGCATTACCATGCTGTGTGTGCTCTTCATAAAACATTTATCATGGAGGATGCCGTGCTCCTTTGATTTGGGATTCAGAACCCTGACCAGATTTACACCAGGCATTTTCTTTCTCTCCTTTTCTTTGTCTTCCATCTAATTTTAATATAAATTGGGTAGAAATGCACCCCACTCATGTTAGGCTACAGAGAGCAGGTAAAGAACTGTATCATGTATACCCCAGGTCCCTAGAATTTGGGCCTCTCCCTGATTTCAACAGATTAATTTGAACAATGGTTAAAAAGGTAAATGAACCCTTTGCTCATCACAGCAGCATGAACATGTGAGCATGAAGAAGCATTTATTTGTCTTGGCAAGACCCAGAGCTGGGATAAATGGTTCCAGATGAAGATAGAGTTATGTCTCTCAACTCCCAGCTAAATTTTGGGGCCAAATACGCAGTCCCTTTACTACAGTAAATGTCACTTTCCCAAATCTAACACATCAGTTCCAGCATATATTGATGCAACCCACTGCAGCAGCAGAATCACTCCCACTGAAATGTTGCTCCTATAAGGCCTGGACAGAGGCCAAATCACCTCAAATCGAATTCTCTCCTTCTGGACAGGGGTGTAAATGGGGAGAATCTTCACCACAGATCAATGGAGCTGCAGTGGAGGCAGTCAGTGAGGAAGAGGAGGATGAAAAGGCAAGAGATGGGAGAGATCCTACTCATTTCCATTTTTGCCCAGGGAAGAACAGAACACTTCTGCTGCTCCCAGTAGCTGTGCTCAAGGAAAAGCATCGTTGCACCCAGCAATTATAAGCCTAAAGAGATAATGAGTGGCCAGGCAGCCCTAATAAAAGCATCTGGGGCTGCCATCCCCATGCACGGTGTGCCTTGCCTGGAGCACAGAGTGCTTGGCCACGTCCCAGGGGCAGCCAAGTGAAAGGGTCTCACCTGCTACCTGCAATCAATCCTTGCCTCCAGTGTCAGGCTGACCTCACTGGGGGTCACCTGGCGAGGCTGGGCCGCTGCTCCGGGTTTGTCAGGGGGATGGGTTCAGTGCTTCCTGCAAGGGTCAGTGGCAAAGGCTGGCAGTAATTTTCAGCTAGGTATGTGGCAGGGGGGGATGGAGCCTCAGGCACTGCTGGCTCCAATAAATACTTAAGGAATTTAACAACCCAGTGCAGCCCCTGTGTCAGGGGATGAGGATGAGGATGTGCTGGAGCTCACGCTGGGTGTCGCAGGGCTCTGCCACTGAGCGTTCCTGCAGCAGGGAGTGGCAGTGCCACACAGGCAATCCCATGCTCAGATGCTGTGCCTCATCTATCAGGTTTCTCCAGATAATTGGGATCAGCACCCACTGACACCATCAGTGTTCCGGGTGCACAGCACTGAGATGACTCATGGCAATGGAAAAAAAGAAGCCAGTGGGAATGTTCTGGCCAAAATTGTGCCACATCACTATGCAGGCATTACTCATGCTGGGTCATTTCTTATGTATAGAATAACCATGCAGCATGCCCAGGCCTACAGGGCTCCTTTGAATTTTTTTCAGACTTGGGAATTAGATGATATTTTTTTGTAGCCTTAAAGGGCTGGAGATTTCAATAGAGGTTTCCATTTTGCAGAAGGAAGGCACAATAACTATAGGAAGAAAAGGAGATTTTCTGGGCATAGAGCCAAACCAAGACACAGGTCACCTGGCTCCTATAATCTTCTGTGCCATAGACTCCCCATCTGCCTTCTGGCAAGTCATTTATTCTCCCCTCATCCTTTGTGCTGCAGCTGTAAGTGGGGATAATAACAGATCTCTACATCACGGGGCAAATGTGAGGGTGAGCGTGGTGGTATCAGCACAACTATTGCATAATGTGTTGGTGGGCTGGAGGGATTACTGTCCCTAAATGCTCCCTGGGAGCTGCCCAGCCCTCTGAACCATCATCTCTTGGTTATTTGTACCTTGCAAAGATGAAGGTGAATCTTCAGGATTATCTGGCACACGTTTTACACCTACTGAGACATCCTGCACGGTGATTGGGTTGCAGCAAGTTCCAATTCTCCACTCAGTGTAAGAGATCAGCCCTGCAGGAGAGGATGGGACTCAGCAAAATGAAATGATGTGCTTCTCCAGCAGATAAATAAAAGCAATAGGTTAAACTGAGAAAAGAAGCTTTGTGTACCAGCACCCACTGCTTCTGATGAGGTTTCTGCTGCCTCAGATCTGCGAGCAGAGATGGCTGTGGAAAGGCATTTGGAGTTCTATCAGGTCAAGTGGGTCAGAGAGGCATAAATCTCTGATCCCAGTAGTATGAGCAAGTGCAACTTAGACTGAAATGGGGCTGGAAGTAAACCAGGAGCAGGTCAGTGAGCAGACTGGACTATTGCTGGTGACAACTGCTGGTCTGAGCTGGGACCTTCTAGGAAAAATGTGGAAGTTTTCCTAAGAACTTCCACAGAGGTTTCCAAGGTGCTGCCTTTAGACACAGCACCACTTCTGAACCAGCTTTCTCTCTGGAATGATCCAAAAGCACAGACCACGAATCCCACCCCTCTTGTAGGCCAAAGAAGAAAGGGAGAATAGGGATCTAAGCCGCACATCTCTAAGTGTGTCCTGAAGAGGATATAAGCCAGTGTGACACACAAGCTGATGAGACCAGAAGCAATGGTAAATTACAAAGAATTTTTGGCTTGCCTATACTAATTTACTAAATGAAGCTAAACCTATTTAAACAATGCTTGAACCATTTTAAGTGTGTTGAGTTGGCACCAAAGTAACTTGATCTGCTTTACATTGATTTAATTACACCACTGCTATTTAAGAATGTGCTGTTGTTTCTAATAGCCTTCTTTAGCTTCACCTTTCAATTGGATCCTCCAAGGAAGAGGTTTCCAAAATATTAGTTTTCAATGTAAATTTGAAATGCATTTAATTATGGCTGCCATGGGAGTGGGCAGCCAGCATCTCCCCAGGCATCCCTCACTATGGAGATTAGATCTTTATTGCTACATAGAGAATCTTTTCATCTGCTCTTCACAGCGCTGATAGCATCACCTCAAAAATATCCAATCTGAACCCAAAAGGGAAAGAGAAATGAAATTTGCACATGGCTCAGGAGATTCAATAATTCACGGTGTTTCATTAGACAAAATCTCCATTAGGAGTCTGACATTTGTATTCATGGTTGAGCAGAGGGATAACTTATGAGTTATCTCTTCTGTCTTTGTGAGTGAAGATTAATGTCATAAATGCTCAGCTATCGTGTATCATATATATATACACACTTCCACACACTCAACATGCATTATTTTTATTTCCTACGATCTGCAGGGAGGGAAAACACTTGAGACAACAGTTTGGGGGAAAAGCGGTTTCTGTATGTTGTCAGACTGTGACAAAAAGCAGGGGAAAATTGCATCATCAGTCAAGCAATCTAAACAATAAGCATTATTGAGCCAGGGAGAGGGGGCTGTGTTGGAGCTCTTGCACACTTGCACTATTTAATAGGCTGTGTATAACTCTGTCCTAAATGGTGAGCCTATGCCTAAGGCAAAACGGGAAGAACAGGAAGGAGAGGCAATTCCCTGCCACCTTCCTGCTCCCAGAAGGTCTGACCCAGCAGCACCCAAAGTCCATTCTTGCATAACACAGGGGAGTGTGACTGGGTTACCTAAAGAAAGTGATGGCAGCTCCTGACTGCCACGGAATCACCGTGCACTGGGCTTCACCCCCTGACTGCCTCCTGTGCCAAAATGATGTGTGGCAAAGAACAGGGAATGCCAACTTTGTGCCATCTGGGGATTTCCTTAAGATGGATTTCTAGCTGCTTCAGATGGAGCAGCTGAACTCACACAGGGTTTACACAGTCCAAGGAGTCACTTTTAGTGAAAATCTATTACGAGCGCTGTATACGGAAAGTGCATAATAAACACAATTTATCATACAGCTCTCAAATTCACTACAGAGCTCTCACCTATGAGCTTACAGATTTATAGACACTGGGATCCATGGCCAAAAGGTGCTATGTAAGTGCAAATAGTTATGGTTGTTGGAAAGATGCTCTGGGGTTATCCAGTCCAGCCACATGCATTCCCGCAAATGCATAAGCAGGTTCAGTGATTTGCTACACAAAATCACTGCCTCATATTGTCTAAGATGACTGATGTCTCTTGAATTATCTTCTTGACTGTGCTTTTCATCTTAATTAAATAGGCTGGCTGGACCATGCCAAGAGATGGTACAGGCCAGATTTTTATTATTCTGGCCAGGAACATTTATTCCAACACAAGTGGGTCCAGTGCAACCCTCTCCTATAACCAAAAACCAGCTGGCTCCAGGATCTGACTGTACATCCACTGATCCAAGTGCCCTCAACTCCCTTCTCATCTGTTCCCTGTCATCTCCACACCCAGTTTGCATGAGACAGCTAATTTTAGGTAGTTTAGGCAGTTTATAATTTCATTTGCTGAACTTCACAGACATTCCTTTGAAGTATTTGAGATGACAAAGGCCAGAAAACATACATGAAAATATTCAGATTAAAGCTCAGTTTTTGCTGTAATTTGCGTGTTATTTAGGCAAAAGAATACAAAAATCCAGAGGTTATGCCAGTAGCTGAGAAAAACCAAGAGTTCAAGTCCAGGCAGTTCATCTAGTGAAGGTCTGACCCCAAAATGTGTTCTGGGTTGGCCTGACTCAGTGCAGTGTGATGCAGAAACCCCCAGCTGTGCCTATGGGAGGCAGGATGGACACTTTGCTTCAGTGTTTTGCCCAAGCTTGTTATTTCCACTGTAGAACATTGATGTTGTCTCCATCCCCTGTCCCCGGGTTGTGCCTGGCAGAGCTGGCAGGGCAGTGTTCTCTGGAACAGAGCTGCTGCAGCAGGCTGGCAAATCAGGCCCATTTAATGCCCACTTCTCTCTTAGATAGAGATGAGTGTCTCTTAAAGAGTTTGAAGGCATGTAAAATTAACCCACAAGCCCAGCTATGCCTTTCTGCACATTTAATTTATTATTCTAAGGATTACACACTTACTCTGCAACCAAACACTGAAATACCTCATTTTACCACCCTGCTTTAAAAACAATGCCCTGTCACTGTTCCCTGTTCTCTCTGGAGACATTTCTAAGCCCATTTGTCCACACTGGCTTGTGTGAGTGGGAGACACCACTGTGCAAATCCCTCCTGCAGTGGGGTCCAGAGGCTGTGAGCAGTTCTCCTGCATGAAATTAATTGAGCTCCAAGGGTCAGCAGGTTATGAGTAGGCTCATTATGACAAATGATTTCTGTCGGAGTAGGGAGACCTTTGGGGTCAGTTCAGGATTCTGCCTAAATTTTGTAATTATGCCTGCCTCAGGCCTTAAACAAACTGAGTGTTCCTTAACATGCAGAGGGAGGAAGCCTGGAGATTAGGGAACAAGCAGAAACAGCCTGGCTTAGTCTAGCAGGACAGACTTTTAGCTGAATCTTGTAAATAAAACCCCTGACAAGCTTGAAAGAGCTGGAGACAGGCTTAGAGCCTGACAGGAAAAGATCTGGAGTCTCGAGACACTATTTATCCCTACGATGATTACAAGAAGTCCAGCTGGGAAAAGCTCATCATAATTCCTACTCTGCCTGCAACACACATGCCTCACTTTTCCAAGTCCAAAAAAGTGATGTGCTGTAAAATATGAACTTTGATTGTACGTGGAGCTGTGTTGGTGCCTCCAGGGCTCAGCTTGGGACTCAGAGCTCCCAGAGGAGCCATGTCCCAGAAAGGCAGGCCTGGTTCTGGCATGGATATTGATGCCTTGAGAGGCCTCCTAGAAACAGAGACTGGACAGGAGTAAGGGAATAAAGGTGGTAATTTATTTGAAAGGCCTTCAAAGGTACCCCTGGGGAGCCAGAGGCTGCTGCCCAGATGGGCCCCGAGATGGACCCTGAGAGGCCACGAGTTCTTCCCACTTTTATAGGCTTGGTTCATTTGCATCTCAGGGTTCATTCTCCAATTAAAGCTTTAGTTTAATGATGTAATTCCCTTCAGCTTTCCCCCCTTAGAGGCTCTTTGGTTTTTACTTTTAGGGCCCAGGAGGGGCTGGGTGTCCTTGGAGAGCAGCCCCGGAGAGGCTTTGTTGTGTGTGCCCAGCACAGAGAGCAGCACTGAACAGGGAACAGGCAACTCCAGAGTTACACACTGGGCAGGGCAGGGTTTGAAAAATACAAAAGTCAAAACTTAAGGCATCAATATGGCCCCTGGCTGGTTCTGCTGAAGAGCCTGGCTGCTGCTTCAGCTGCCTCCAGAGAGAGACAGGACTGGTCCCAGGCTGGGACTCACCTGCCCTGACTTTCCAGCCTAGGGGTTATTAGAATTTTGTCACAGTTATTCCCCTATGCACACCTGAAAGAGGAGAGGCAAACACTTGCAAAGCATGACTCTTCCCATCCTGGAATAGGTGGGGAAGAGCCTCCTTGGACAAAACTTCTCCAGGGAACGTGTAGACTTGCTGAATCTTGGAGCAGGGTCTGTAAATGAGGTGAGATGGAGGCACCCAGGCTGGCACACCCCAGGTTCTGGAGAGGTGGAGCCCAGGTCATCCAGCCTTAGGCAATCCAGGTGGGAATCCTGGGCATGACCAAGTGCCCCAGCAACATCTCCTACTAAAGAGCTTCTTTCCAGTTATTTCACATTCTGCCCCTCTGCCAAAGCTGCCTGTTGGTTATTCCTCCAGCCCAGAAGGGGATGTGAAAGGTTCCCTCATGCTGCTGGCCAGATAGACAGGGGTGGATAGTGAAACAACCAAAATGAGGAAAACACTTTACTGAAAGCCTCCAATTGGACTACAATACCTGATGGCTCAGGGCCACATGAAATACCAATTTATTAGTCTAATTAAATCCTATACATGTGCATATAACACATAGTGCTAGACCTTTAAATATCTGTGCAAGATATTTTCATGAAGTGCACAGCAAACAGCTAATCTTGCTTAAAAACATTCACTTTGAAACTATAATTGCCTTTGAAAGCTGACCTCAACTATTGGGATTTAAATCTGAATTTCTAGGACATTTATCCCTCCTATTCTTTCTCATGACTGTAGATTTAAGTTAGATATTTGTGTAATTTGAAATTTGGGATGAAAAAATCGGTTGACATGAAGGTATTTCATTCAATATTTGTTTGAAACTCAGACCAGTCATTTACCCTTAATCAGGCTCCTTGCTGTGATTTGCTGCAATTCATTCATTAGTCTTTTCTTATAGTACATTTTCCTCTAATCCTGAAAAACCATAGGAGCATAGGATTGCTTGAATCTATTTTAATTATTCATGTAAATTAAAGAGACAGAATAAAAATTATATATTCAGAGAAAATGGTCTTTCTCATAACAGGCTACTTATAAAAGCAGAGTGTTTTTATTTCATCATTTTTCACTAGTCTTTTATTATGCTTTATTGCACTCTGATCACCATGGATGCTTAAAATAATCTACAGACAAACAGACTCATGGCTGCTTTCAAATAAACCAGTAATTCTGAGTGCACGTGTGTTTGTGTGAATTCTTTTGCAATGATCACATGATTACACTCTGAACTGAAATAGCAGCACACTATAGGATGGATTTTTAAATTACGTTTAATACAATTTTATAAACTTGTGTGTTAATGATAGAATAAAAGAAATAGTATTAATTTTATTTTTAACAATGAAATTGTGAGTATATTTCATAAAAGGTTGTCTTTAAAAATCTTATATTTGACTTTTATTAAGCTTATAATTTGGCTATTTTTTCCTATTTTTAGATAATTTTCAATGCAATTTATATTTTAGAATTAGATTTACAGGCTCATTTTGGAAGCTGAACGATAAAAAGTCAACTCTTGTACACAAAGAGAAATGGTGGCTGCTAAATAATACTGGCAGAGTAACCTAGAGAAATGTTCTGCAAATAGGCCTAGGACTTTTTCCTGAAAAAAAAGATGATCTCATTTGGCTTTGGGTTTCTCAAGGAATGCAGCTGATAATGGGTGGTGATGCTATTTATAGCGTGTTCCCCGTGCAGATCCAATGATATCCAAAGGAGGCTGGCCTCCTCTTTGTTTGGGATTTCACAAGACAATTCAGAAACTCAGGCTAGGTGTGCAAGTCCAAGAGGAGGTGCTCAGGACAGGATCCAGCCTACTTTCCTCCAAGACAGACAATGGGGAGATGGGAAACACGAGGCACCAGGCAGGAGGTGAGCACGTCCTCCAGCCCAGCCCGTGGGTGATGCTGCGTCTCCTCTTCAGAGCAGAGTCTCCCCGTGGTCTTTGGCAATTACCTGTGCCCAGATTTCCAGAACTGGGAACAGGTAATTGCACATGTATTTGCCCATGTAATTGCTGTAATTGTGACCACAGCTGTGGTAATGGTACAGGCAAGCAATCAATTACACATCCAGGCTGGGAGATGGCACTTCCTCCACAGAGCTCCAAACAGCATTTACAGCTACACCTTGCTGGCTGAGCACCTCCAGCTAGATCTCCTTAGTCAATGCAGCCCTGTACAGCAAATCTCAATCCATCTCTGGCAGAGAAACAAACTGTGCAACCTAATCAGGCATTTCCCTTCAGCCCCCCAAAATGGTGCCTTTTGGAGACAGCGACGCAGATAGCAATTGGCAAAAGCCCTCAGTTTGTGATGTGCCAACACTTGGAGCAAGAAAACAAACAAAAATTACCAATGAAGCTGTAAAGGCAGGAAAATCTATTAAGAACCCAAGGGAGAAATTGCTTCCCTGATTACATACAACATGCACGATGTACTCTTAGTGTACCCAGGAAGGGTAGCGAAGCTCCCCGGAGGATCGTGTCATGCGCTGGCCTGCAGCCAGATCTGTCACACTGAAAGTGCTCTTCTCCTCTGAAAAGTGTCTCAGGAAAAAAATAGCATCACAGGGTTTCATGTTTATGGTCTCTTAATGTTCCAGTATCAGATATGTTCAAGTGAGAACAGTGCTGGGACAGAGGTTTAGGTTCTGGTGTAGTTTCCCCCTTCCCTGAGTGTGGAAACAGCCGTGGAAGCAGCCCACAGAGCTCGTTCTTTTGGGAAGGTTTTTTGTAGGCCAGTTCATATCCTAAGGTTAGGTCCCTGCAGTCTTTGATCTTTATTTTCTCCTTCAGTTTCCTGTTTATCAGAAGGATTTGAACAAGCCTACATGATGGGACCTCAGCATGCAGTGGAGATGCTGGAGAGAGAGGCTGTGTGTCTGCCTGAGCCAGACTGCCTCAACAGGGTGAGCGAGGCATAGAAATAGTAACTGTTCCTTTTCAGCCATGAAAATGTAATGGAATAACCTTCTACTGAATTCCACAGGATGATTAAAACACCTCATATGATGGCACACTTAAATTCTATATATAGGTTATTAGATTAATAATAGCACCCTATTGATCCAGAGCTTTCCCCAAACCTGAAGTCAATACACAGAAGAGCTCTCATTGACTTCCTTCAGCTTTGGATCATTTCTTTTTGTCTGGGCTGAAAAGTTTTGCAGAGGGGGAAAAAGAAATGTAGGAAATACCTTGTACCTCGAGGAACAGGGAACTTGAACATTATTTGTTCCAGGGCACCAGTGACAGACTTTGAAGCAAGCTGGGCAGAAGTTCATTTTTTCAGTGTTTGTTTTTATTAAAAAATAATATTTCAATTAAAAAGGGATTTTTGGAGGAGAAGAAAGAAAGTCCACCATGAAAAACAGGAAAATAATGTGGCATTTGTTGGGTCACAGTGGCTTTGCTTTCTCACTTCATTTCATTCAAATTTATGTTTTGAAATGAACTTTAGGTGAAATAGTAAAAGATAAAAAGCCCCCCAAAATATCTCAAGCAAATCAACTCAAGTGTATCATAACAGAGTATTTCAACTAAACCTGAAGTTTCCCTTGTGAAATGCTATTTTGAAAAACTACAGCAGAAGTTACCTAAGTTGTTCAGAAACTATTGAGGTAAATATGGAAAAAAACCCATGTTTCTAACATGTTATTTGGTGAATGTGCAATTTGATGTTCATCCTGCACATTACTTCAAGAAGCATTTTGCTATCTTTGAAAATGTCATGTTTTAAGATCCTGATTGCAATATGAGCTTCCATTTACTATGTTTGAAATGTGAGTTCTTGCCCCATAGTGCTGAAAATTACTCTGATGAACAAAGTCAAATGATATTATCAGAATAGAGAGAAGGAGAGGCAATATTGGTAGAGAAAAAGACAACTAAGGATCTAGAGGAAGATCAACCAAAACCTTGAAATTAGTATAATAAGAACAATAAGTAGTGATGTCAGCTCACTCTTGTGTTACAATTAAGAAGCTCTTGGGAACAGTGACAAGAAAAGGAGCAAAGATTAATTAAACAACCCTCAACCCCGTGGGGTTGGGGACACCTTTCTGCTCTGTGCTCAGTGCAAGGGACAGGGGGCTTCTGGGAAGTGACAGAAAGGGAGAAGCTGCTCCTGGATCCTCAATTCTCCAGAGAAATGCAAAAATTGAGGGAAACTGCAATCCCAGCCCCTAGGAGCCTTCCTCTCAGCACCAGTGTCACCTTTAGCAGTCACCTCTGCCTTGTCCCACTGATCACTCTTGCTGCTTGTGGCATTTAAAAGAGTCAGACAAAGGAAGGGTAGTTGAAAAAACCTCCTGTATTAGCTTTCAGCCACTTGCTATCAGAGAAAAACAAAAGCAGAACTTGATCTTTTGTTGTTGTTTTGGGTTTTTTTACCCTCCTTTTGAAAAAGGGATTCCTCATCTTTACTGCTCCTTTATATTCTAACTGCCCCAGCTGGAAACCTTCTAGGCCTTTTTAAAACAGGATTAAAAACACAGTTTTCTGCATTAGCACAGCTCAAAAGGATAACCTCAGCTCTTTTCTCTGCCAGCCAGCTTTTTAATCCTGAATCACATGTCACTTCAAATTATGAATATGATTTTCATGTTCCCCTCGGGCCTAAATTTCACCCAAGTAAATCCTCTCATTCAGCAGCCGGAGAAACGTGTCAAAAGCAGTGATCTTCAAGCACTGAGAGTGCTCTGGGAGAGATCAAACTGTCCCAGACTGAACTCTCCCAGTGCCAGGCATCTTTTCCCCTCCTGCTTATTGTTGTTGACACCCTGCATCCCTCCTTCCTTTCCCCCCCGGTCTGAAAGCCTGGGATGGCAAGAGAGAAAAAATAAGTCCCCTCTTAATTCTAAACATTTCTGGGATTGATCCTCCCTGCACTTGTGGGGGCAGAGGAGAACAAAGGCGTGCACATGAGCCAGTTCTGGGGAATGAGGAATGAGGAATTAAGGCACCCGCTAAAGCGTTGAGTTCTTTCATCTCCTGGCAGGGCTGAGCTGATAAGATCAGCTGTCAGACGGGAACTGGCCCTGATTTCCAGCCAGCCAGGTCGGTGCCACGCTCCATTTGATAAAGGAAGCCCTTCCTCACCCAGGATTCTGTGTGCTGCCCAGATCCACCTCTCCCAAGCGTCCTGAGAACACAGAATGGCTTAGAACACCCTCATCAGGGGAAATGTGTGTTTCCAGTCCTGGTCTGCAAATAAGCAGATCAGAATGTGTCTTA
The DNA here is from genome assembly GCA_013399225.1 of Rhipidura dahli. Classification (NCBI taxonomy): domain Eukaryota; kingdom Metazoa; phylum Chordata; class Aves; order Passeriformes; family Rhipiduridae; genus Rhipidura; species Rhipidura dahli. The sequence goes on along the minus strand of VXAC01002488.1, from coordinate 185,087 downwards.
GGCAAATGACTTAAAACCTGAGGATCAAGCCCTGAATCAGAGCTCTGGATATCCAAGCACTGGGTTCTGGAGGGGTTTGACAATAAGTCAGAGGTCTCCTCAAGAAGGGGAGATCTTCCCTTGTCTCTTCAGTTTCTTTAGGGAGACTAGAAAGCTCAAAGGCCTGTGTTGATCTTTCCTTTCCTGCTCTGCCCCAATAGTTTCTTCCTCTCTGAAAAGAACTGTTTTATTGCTTTTGTTATGTTTAGATATTCCTTTCCCAAGATGACTGTGGCCATTGCCTTTTCTCACTGTTTTGGTCGATGCTGCATCAAACCTCTGGCCATCTGAGAAGGTTTTGCTCTCCTTTCCCTCGTGGGAGCTGTGAAATGTGTGGGTGCAGTACTAGTGAGGAGCAGGGAAGTGCCAAGGTCATCCTCATTCAGTCATTTCAGGGCAAGGACATTTGAGTTTGGCTCTGAATTAACTCTGGAGTTATAAATACTCACTTTGTTGAGATCTTCACACCAATCTAGACACCCAAACTCAGCTTTCTTCTGCAGAGTGGAGACAGAATTCTGGTTTGAGGTCACCTCCTCTGAACACACTTTTCTGTGGGTCCTCTAGACTTAGTCAGAAAAGGTGATTTGGTATGGTTTTGGATCTGCATTTTTTTGGTAGGAATTCTTCCTCATAGGGGAAAGAAGGTAAAGACATCCTGGAAGATGGAGAGTACCCAAAATTCACATGCAAGTCTCCACAGCCACACTGCGTGGCTGCAATGGTTCAGCCATTTTCCACTTGAAAATCAGTCAGACAAATGTTTTCTTCCAGCAGAAGAGCAAACACAAGTGTGGAAAGGGACTTGAAGGGCACGTTTATCTCCCTTACCTTCCCACGGTGAAGAAGCCGCAGGAGTTATTAGAGAAACCTCACCTTTCAAAACATTCCCATGGCCACGAACATGCTGAACAAATCTGTATCCTGGGAGGATTTCTCACTCACTGGAAGAACAACTCTGATCCAACCGTTGCCTGTTGCTTTTTCCAGTTGCAGCAGCAAACAGAAACATAGTGGTTTGCCGAGAGAGGTGGGCAGGAAACAGTTTTTCCTATCCACAAGCACTTCTCAGTTCAGAGTTTTCCCATCCTAATACTGGGTGAAAAGCAGGAATTTGAAATTTTAAAGTATTCAGAACATATTAGTGAAATAATTTGTCTGAACTTCCTTTATATATTTATATACATATAAATATATACATTTGTGTGTAGATTTAAAATATTTTTATTTTCAGAATGTTTGCTTACTAAATATAAATCACAATAAAATGATGATAAAATTGAGAGCAAAACATTCCTTTTTAATTCACTTCCTCCTCCAAAGTAAAACAGTTAGATGTGACTTCCATCAGCTGTCATTTTTCAATTTAAAATAATTACCAGAAAACCCCAGCCATTATTCAAGGCCGTGTTAATGACTGCCTGGCTGCAGCCTAGAGGTGGTAATAGTTCTGTGACTTCTGAGCTGCATGTACAGAGTTTGTAATCCCTTAAGTAGTGCTTTGAGGCTTCCAGTAGCTAATATATGTCCACTACCATAGCAAGGAATAAAATGAATATTGTTTCATTTATCCCTTTATGTTTAGCATTACAAGACTTATAGAGCTGAATTTCCACAGTGGTGATTTTTTTCCCCCTCCACTGCTGGATGATAAATTTGTTTATCTTTGCTCTTGGCACCAAACTTTGTGAACATTTCTAAAAGAAACAACGAAAATTCACTCAGGGTCTGCTAAATCAATACTCCCAGTGTCTCACTGCCCATTGCCAGTGCACCTTGTGTAACCATTCACTGCTCTCCCTGGGTGGGGATTCAAGTCCACTCTGCGTTGGTGGAATTGACTGAACCAACTGCAGAGTGATGGAGAACCAAAGCTCTGTCTCCTCCCTTAGGTGTCAGCCTGAGCATCAGCCCTAAGGAATACAGGGCTGAGGATGAGCCTTCATCCCAAGCCAGGGATGAGCAGAAAGGATCAGAGGGCAGCAGATAAAGTGGCAGGTGGAGCCTCTCCACACCACAGGGATAAGTGACAATGTTTCTGTGCAGTGGCTTCCTTCAGCACAGAGCACAGAGACAGACTGGACAAGATGAGACTGCAGGTGGTTCATGTGAGAGATGTACACTCCAGCTTGACAGTCGCTTTATAAACCAAAGCCTGGCTGTGTGATCTGCCTTCAGCCCTACTTGCTGCTGCAGGATAGTTTTCTGTGGGTAAAAACACTGAGATTTTCAAGGCCTGATTTATGATTATTCTCTGCTAAAACTTTAAAACCACAAAAATTATTACAGCTATTTGTATCTGATCTTGGCATTGCTGTTCTCCATTGCTGTAAGTAGGACTATCTTTTCTTAAAATGCTGGATTGAATCCATATTCTATTTATTAAGTCTGAGGTCTGCTGTTCTGTATTTTATAGCCTGTTTACAAACTGTGCAGGGGCATAAAAAGTGCACAGTCTGAAAAAGTGCAGAGGTGTCCTCTTCATCCTTCTATTTTTTTTCCTCTCCAAAAGTAGTGGCTTCCACAGGTGTCTGCCTTTTGGACCTGAAAAGCAAGGCAGAGCACAAGAGCAAAAATTAAAATCTCCAGTGGGCCAAAATATCCATTGGCTCCAAAAGACACAGATGGATCTGTGAGATGGTTGAGGATGTCCCTGTCCTGCCCCCCATGTGCTTTTACTCTTCTGCAATCATTTATTCTCCTTGCAATCTAAGTTCAGGGAGGAGGAAAGAACAGTCTGGTCCTAGGAGCAGGAAGCAACTTGTGAAGAAGTGAAGGAGGCAGCAGGTATCCATTAGTGTTTCCATACATTTCCCTCCTCACTCAGCCCTGCCTGTCCCCATAGGAAAGCTTTGTGCTTGTACTTTACACATGGCTTGCACCAGCCAATTTCCATCCCCGTCCTAGAGCAGCTCTGATGCTTTGTCCTTCACCCAAAACATCCCTGACATCGTGAGCACTGGTTTCCCAAGCAGCAACAAAAATATTTGTCTGAATTGGAAAGGATGGGTCTCCAGACTTGGAGAAAAACTTTGAGAAATCAGCTTCCAGTTTATCAGTGATTCTTTATATTATGGACCTCAAAATGTTTCTGAAGAAGCTGCTCAGGGGTGAGGGGGGTGACCCTGGCTGCTGGCAGTGTGTGACAAATGATGGCCTGGCAGGCTGTGGCAGCCCACTGGAAGGCAAATATAAATCAGTGAGCCCACATGAGGGTTTATGGTACTTTTCCAACTTTCACCTCCTGGTGGACCACAGCTGAACAGTGAAGCTTCTGCTGTGCCCCGCTGCTGACAGCATCTTATCCTGTGACTCACCCAGTGGCCCTGGTGGTGCGCACCCTTTCACACACGGGGTGCACCACAGGTTTCCAGGCCACATCCTTCTCCAAAGAATGACACAGAGGAGTGTGAGGTGCACAAAAAACATTCCTCCTTACATAGGTTGGGTTTACCAGGAGGGGTGAGCAGAGTCCCTTTGCTGTGGTGCACCACACAGTGCAGCCACACCCTGTCCCACCACTGCGGTCACAGCTGTGTCCACTCTTGTTTTCCCCTCTCATGGGCATCAGGTTATGGGGAATTCAACCTGCAGTACAGAGCAAAGGAAAGCATAAAGGAAATTCAACTACTCTCATGGTCTTTTGGTACTAAAATCAATTTACTGGTCAGTATGAGCATCTTTCTGGATAGAGAAGAGCTCTGACAGCTGCGCTGCTCTGCACCACTCCCATCCTGCAAGACACTTCCAATGAAACACCAGCCACCAGCCAGGTGCCACTGGGGAAGGGAGTAGGTGCTGGGAGACTTATTTTTTGCTGTGTACCTCTCACCAAGGCCTCAGTTATGAGTGTTGTGGTCTCCCAGCACAGTGGATAGAGGGAGACTGGCTCTCACCAGGGTCATTCAAGGGACAGATGCTCTGATTCACACTCATTTCCCATCACCAGGATCCCATCTCAGCTACTTCAGCATCATCATAGGGATCCCTCCTCACCTCGACTGATTCTGATTCTGATTCTGTGATCCTTTAGGAAACAGTCAAAAGTACTTAAGTATCATTGCCATTACCTGGCCAGAACACCCTGCTAGAATTTGTCCAGAGTATTGCTTCTGTCATATAAAAGCCACAGAAGTGAGCGAACTCATAAATGTTTGATACCTGTTGTTGAATACAGAGACTGAGATTTTAGAATACATCTAAAAAGAGTTTTGTCCCCAGTTCCTTTTAACAAACATGCAAAGTAAAAGGAATAACTGTCAAAGGTGTCTTCAAAAAGCCCACATTGAAAGCTGGTAAATCTGCAAGATAAGTCAATTTTCTGTGGAAAACAGAAGGTAGGAAGTCAGGGTTATTTAACATATAACTTCACTTTGGAGTCAAATTATGCTATGAATACATAATTACACCATATATATACATAATGTCTATTATTACGACAATGTATGGATGAAATTCTACTGCACTGAAGCACAGAAATCTACTCTATCCTGCCACTGACTTGGGTGACAATGTCCCTTCAGGTAGACATAGTCTCTGCCCCCACTTTAGTGAGATCATGAGAATAACTCTGCACTTTGTCTCTCAAGCCCATCTGATGCCTTTTGCTGAGCTGGAACAACAAAATACTTGTGTTTGGCTATTTTAAATAAAAAGACCAACAGCAACAGAAAGCAGAGTGGTTTTGTTGCATTATTTGTGTAATGGCTCAACACTCAGGGTGGCAGAAGCAGCAGCATCGTGAAGTTAGCCTCAATCAAACAGATGGCCAGGGAATTATGATATCTAAAATCCCAGAGCATCTTCCATTTCTAGATGCCAGTTAATAATACAAGCAGTGCTGGATGAAAGGAAGAGACTTTTTTAGAGCTTTGGGGCTCAAGTAGTCCACAGGGTCCAATTCCCAGTTCGATTGCAGTCCCTTCCTCCCTGTCGCCACACAGACATCTGGTGTTATTACCAGCTTGTAAAAGAGCTGTGTTCAGAGACAGCTTCCCAGCACTGCATGGGGAACCATATGTGGTAATACAACATTACATTAAAAATAAGAAAATTGAAGATCAGCAAGTTGGGGTTTTTCAACATCTCTTCCCTCTTCATGTGGTTATCGGTTCTTGTAGCTGTTCTTATCTTCTGAAGATATTTAATTAGATATAGTGGGTGCATTTATTCAAAGGCCTTGACTGCTCTGCTCTTTAGACAGCCACTGACTTACATCTGAAATATGGAAACACTAATGGATACCTGCTTATGTGGAAACCATCTTATATTCAGCATATTTAAAATAAAAATAAAAAAAAATAATTTGTTTTTCCCTCTCTGTAGTGTGTACTCTGGCCTTACTGCTATTGTGTCAACATGGAGAGTTTCCATCACAATTTGGGTGATATTAAATAAAAATGGAAAAGGAAACTGGGGAAAAAAGTGGTTAAAGGGAACAGCAGCAAAGCACTTTGTTACACCAACAAACCTTCTCCTCTGGAAAGAGTATGAGTATTTTCTTGCCCAGGGAAACCTGAGCCTGGAATTTAGTTCATTCTCTTCGGTGGCTATGACAGTATAGACTTAATCTCACCTTCAGTACCTCTGGCCTCAAGAGCATATCAGATTCATCTGAAATGTCCTACACTGGCAATACAGATGCGAAATCTTTAAGGCACAGGGTGCTGGCCCTCAGCAGTGGCATTTCTGAGCTTAATGGACTGTGGAACCAGGTGGGCCTCCTCTTCTTTTTCTCTGGGCAGACAGAAGGGGTGAATCACAACATGCAGTGCAGAGGGAAAGAGGGGACAGGAAAAAAAATGAAATAAAAGACTTATTTTATTAAGAAGCCTTCTTTGCTGTGGACAGGATGCATACAACAGGAAGGATGTGGACACTGAATAACTCATCTCAGGATTTCTCTGTCATTAAGGAAATGGAGGTATTGAAGTGTGGGTTTCCTTTGCAGCCCATTCCAGTGAAAAGCAATTCAGCAATAAGGCAAAATGTTACTGCTTTGCTAATGCTTAAGGAGAAAACTTTCCCTCTCTTCCTTTCCTTGCCCTGCACCTGCTCTTCAGGCTCAAAATCTGAAGGGACATTAATAGTTACTTGTTTCATGGTGTGCTCCCTCCTCTCAGCCACAGAAGCACTCAGTGCATCCCCTTTAGAGGTGCTTGGGCAAGAGCTTAACACAGCTACTGAACATGGGAGGGGAGAGTACAGCAATTCCAGGCACCACATCCGACCTTCCCAGCAGCATCTTGGTATCCATGAACGTGGCTGGAGTTGGATTTTGCCACCCCAAAAGCAATGGTCCCCAAGCCAAGTGGGTGCCAGGATATCCCTGTCATAGGAGGGGCTGAGGTGGGAACAGGGAGTAGGGAAAAGCTGAATTTGATGCTCCTGTTGGCCTTGGGAAAACCTGTGATAACCAAGGGTAATGCAAGAGGTGGATCACCACTGGGAGCAGCCAGCTCCCAAACCATTGGAATGACAGCCACTGAGTTTTTGCTGAACTGGAAAGTCTCTCTAATTTTTGAAGTGAGTTTTCATGAGAGCAGCTCTCTTGAAGTCATGAGGATAAGCAGCCTTAGTGCCACTTTAAAGTTTAAAATAAAATTTTATAAGAAATAGATTGCAAACTTCTGCAGATGGGAATTATCTGTATTTATGTGTTTATACAGCTCTTTGTCCAGCACTGTCCCAGACCAAGACTCCCAGATATTACTGGAATACCAATGATGTCAGACAGGGATATGCAAGCATTTTTGATACTTTTATTTAATTTGTCATTTGCAAATTGTAGAATGGAGAAGAACACCCACAAAAAGCAGGCAGAATGTCTTTCAGACAGATTATATGTAGGCTAAAAAGTGCTCAACAAATTCTTTAGTGACCTAAGTTTCACTACACATAACCAGGAAAGATCTAACTTTAGGTTTGACCTCCACAGTGTTGTATAAATAGAGAAGGAAACCTGAGAAGCATTAAGATGCAGCCTTCCTCAGGAAAAAAAAAATGCAGTCCCTTCATTAATGACTCCAATTATAGCTATTCATTGTATCCTCTTTTCCTTAACAAAGTCTCACATTGTCAACCAGTCCTCTTACATGTTCATTGTGTGCCCATTATCAAAATATCATTTTCAGCTTCACTGAACACATGTAGGAAACGTAGTACTGTAAAAAGGAAGAGGAGGAGGGAAGATAGCACAAGGAAAAAAGAGAGAAAGATAATAAGCTTGGACTGTATTTGTGTAATTACCCTCTCCAGAACAATTGTCTGAGAAAAGGATATGTTTAATTTTTATTGTGTCATAAACCTTAAACTCTCAAGTTGCCACTGATCAGTCTAGGAACTAAACAACTGAAAATGGACACAGGGTGATTGCCTTCTCCATCACTTACATTTTAGTGAAAATGGATTTATTATGAATGGAAGGAGGGCTCAGTGATCAATTTCAAATCTGTTTTTAAGGGCTAATAAATTTTATACATTCAAATGGAAAATGACTTTTGGTCTACACAAAAGAAAACCTTTACAATTTTAGAAGCATTAAACAAACCTGTTTAGGAAGTGTCCAGCCAACTCATCAGTCTTCCTCTTTCCCAATCTTGTTCTTTATCACTTATAACATTACCTGACCCTTGATCTAAAGTTAATTCTGATCCTGACTCAGGCTTCATTCAAGTCCATCACAAAACTGCCATTGACTTCAATAGCAGAAGGATCAACCTCTCAGTGCAAGATTAAAATGATTAAAAGCTTGGAAAATTGAATACAGTAATTGTTCCATAGGCAAATCATAGACCTGACCACAGCATGCGGTGTCACTACCTCCAAGGATTCTGCATTTTCAAACTACTAATTCTCCCAATTAATGGAGGGGCTTTTCCAGTTTGAGCTGTGGAGACATCAACAATTTGCCCAAGAACCAGCAGCAAGAACTCTTCTGCAGGCAGGGAGGCTTGATCATTAGCCCACATCCATCCTGCACTACCAGTGTAAGCTGAAAGGACCCAAGCGTGGATCATCCAAGGCAGAAGCCCCTCCGGTGCTCTAGTTGGTCAAGGCAATGGCCCAGCACCTTGCTCCCCACCAGGCAGTGACAGGAGTGAACTGGCTCAGCCTGTGTCCAAAGTTAAATTTCCAGTTGTGTTCTCAAGGGAATAAATGCTTCTGTGGCTTTCTGAAGTGCATCTTTCAGTGACTTGATTTCAGGAGACAGGGAATTTTGGAAAAAGCTGAAAAGAGAAAACTCTTTTATCCACCTGAAACTGGCCTGAGTTGGAATTGCTCTTGATAGAATTTAGGCCTCTGATGTCCTCCAGCACTGGTCACTGTCCCCTTTCATTGCAGCTGTCATCATATGCACATTTGTCACGCTAAGTATGAATATTTGGGTTAGAATGTGTAGTATTTTAAATGTCAGTGGGGCATTTGGCATATTGGGTTTCTATCCATCCATTTATCCTGGGAGTCCTTTCTTGTTTCTTTTTTTTTATAAGATATTGAAAACTTGGAACAGTTAGCACAAAATCAGTGGGAATTATCACCGAGGGCTCTACCTGAGAGACACAGTTTTGCTGTTCTTGTCTTGGTCAGTGACTGCCTTAGCAGCTTTCAGCAGGGCCAGCAGGCATATTTGCAAGGCCACACTATTGCATAATTACAAGGCCATCCCCAAGGGATGGAGCTCTGCCAGCTGGCAGCATCCAGGCAGGAAGGATCCATCCACACTGATAACACGGTGGGCTCTAACAGCTCTGTGACTTTGCTTCTCTTTGTCATTAACAGCCACACTCCTACAGCAGCAGGGCTGCCTCAGTGTTTGATAGGCAGACAATGGGCAGGTACAGCCCTGAGATATGGGCTGTCTTTGGGATTGGTTGTACCTTGCAATTTGACCTGAATGGGATGACACCCATCTGCATTTCCCCAGGGACAGAACAGGGCACAGACTAGAACTGGCCCATCCTAATCTGCCCCCTTCCCTGGCAGCATTTCCCTGAAGCTCTGACTTCCTTCTCCTTTGGTTTGCTCATCCCAGCAGGTCTGAGCTGGGCACCACTCCCACAGCCTACACTTCTCCTTGGAGCTGCAGATTCATCAACAGCTGGGGAGTTGAATCTTTGGTGTGTTCACAAAATATATCTGTGCATACATCTGTATAACTGTATATCTGCATATATATCCATGGAGATGGATGGATGGATGGATGGATGGATGGATGGATGGATGGATGGATGGATGGATAGGTAGATAGATAGATAGGTCAATAGATAGATAGATAGATAGATAGATAGATAGATATGCCCCTTTTCTCTCTCAA